>VUYV01000809.1:67749-121727 GCA_008711295.1 Anarhynchus alexandrinus | reverse complement strand
TTTTTTTTTTTTTCCTGGAGTCCTTTTGAAAGGCTTTTTTTCAGTGTCTGATGAAAGCCTGCCTATCTCTCCAGATATTTTATCTCCTAAGAAGACGATGCAGCTTTACAACTTCTAACAGTCTCTCTGTCTGGCACAGTAAGCTAATTCCTGGTCCCGAGAGTTTGCATTTTGGTTTGGAAGAAAACAAAGTATTTTACACTCATGTTGTCTTTAGGTGAAACATCCAAAACTGAAAAACAGGAATAATGCTTCACAACAGATAACTGTAAATCTTCAAATTTCGGTTTTCTGTCAGTACAGGTCTAAGTGTGTACTTTGTTTCAAAAGTTGCACATGGTGTTAAGTGTTGTGTATGTGTTTCTCAATGTGCCATTTTTGGAGGTAGTGCAGCATAGAAAGGTCTTTTGGTTTTGCCAGCCGTAGTTGTCAAAAAAACAGTAACTCCTACTTCATCTCTTGAAATGTCATCATAACCTTCGTTAATCTGAGTTTGTTTTCCATGGTAATATTTTCAAAAACTTGTTTTTCACTTTCATTAATTATAATAACACGTCATGGTCACTGCTTCTGGTTTTGCTGAGTTTTTCTTGACCTCTAAATCTTTAGTTGAGCATTCAGATTTCGTATTGATGGCACGTGTTACAGCGTGGGTCTTGCTTTAAGTTTTTGTGTCAGCCAGATCTGAGAGAAGGCTTTTCCCCCGCAGAGCAGGGGCGTGGAACTGGTGTTTTGAGTGAAAACTTGGAAGCTGCGTTTTGCGTCTTAAATTTCTAGCTTGTTTTAGTTCAACAAGTTGATTGTGGATACCTTCCCATAAACACCAAAGATGGACTATTTGGTTAAAAGTTCACCAAAGTGAAGACTGCTTGAGAGGTGTGTTATGCAAATCTGTTTGCCCTAAACTGGATTCCAGCCTTTCGTTTCGCTCTGTTACTAGTGTCTTTTTCTGAAGCTGATCTCTCTGTCTATGGAATCAGAACATGTTGTCTGCAACCACAGCACCAGTTGGCAAATAGCTTGGAACTGAATTTAAAAATAAAGCATTCAAAAGAGGAAAAAGTCTTGGTTTCGTTACTTTATCTGTTGATTCGGTGTTGAACATCTTGCTGTACCTCAGAAATACAAGGAATCATATAATGGAAACCTTTCTCCTTCTTCAGGTTCTGTAGAAAAGAAGCAACAGAGAAGATCGATTCGAACCCGCTCAGAGTCTGAGAAATCCACTGAAGTTGTGCCAAAGAAGAAGATCAAAAAGGAGCAGGTTGGCTTCCTCCATGTAGAGAGTTAAAATATATTGTATTCATAAATGTTGTGGCTTATATTGGTGCCTTTTTATTTTTCTCCATTTTTCCCCATCGGGTTTCGTTTTGGACTATCCTTCATGAAATCCCCTTGTCAATACCATTGCTGTGACTCTGCTACTGGCATCTTCACAGTATCAGTCAGGCTATGGAAAATGGGAACTCAATGATGCAAGACTCCTAACGAACCTGCCATGTTTACTTTGAGATTTCTGTTATGAGCAAAATGATTTTGTTTTATTAATTTCTATTTGATGGAATTGCCACCAGGTTCCTTCCTTTTGCTCTTGATTTAGCTGCTGGTTTGTATTGAGGTTTTGTTTTTCAAATGAAGTTAGACTGATTAATCTGACCACTCTTGAAAATGGACTTTAAGAATGATTTAACTTAAAGGTGAATAGTCAGACTTCTATGTTGGCAGACATCAGCACAACAGATCTTCTGGGATATTCGTTTTCTTTCCTTAAGTAGATCTAACATGTACAGGGCATTCCTTTAATCTGGATGTCAGACAGACAAATGTTGTTGCTTTTAAAAAAAATTATGAAAAAATTCTGCGTGGAAATGAGTAGGAAAGTTCAGTGGATGGACGTTAATATTAAAAACGGAATACACTTTTTTAACAAGTTTGTCAAAGTTGTTGGTTCTTTTCCTTACGTGGTTGACTTTCCCTCTTCAAGGGCCTCTCCACTTGAAACCTGCGAATTTTATATAAAATGTTTCCTAGAATAGCTTTTACCAGTGAGAATTTTTTTAAAAGGGACAGTCAGGCTAAAGATTTATATGGGAAGGGGAAAAATTGTTTTATCTCTTTTATTTTAATTTATTCTTTGCCCTTTACGCTTTGTTTTGCACTTCATTCACTTCAGAGATTGAAAGTGGACCCAGTTGCTTTATTTTTTTTATTTTTCATATTTTTCTTTTGATGCCATAGCATTTACATCTGTGTTCAGCAGAAGAATGCTCTCTTTTCTTGCCGAAACTTCAAAGCAACTTAAATGTTGGGCGTAAGATACCTGACATAGTCCCTTAAGCCTCTTGTCATGAGGTGTTGCAGCCTCCCTATTTTTAAATGAGTTATTTTATGTTTGTAAATGTTTCTTAATTTAACAAAGGTATAAGAACCAACAATATGAACTTCATGGATCCCAGTTAGCTTTGCTTGCTTTTATTATCTAGCTAACTAAGACTATGAACATTAAAGTGCTTTTCTCAGGAAAAGTATATGACTAAAATTTAAACACAGATGCACTGTAATGCGCATAACCTTGAATGTATTAAGTTATATTAAAAAAAAAATCTTACTAACTTCTTACAATTATGCAACAATATTTGTTACCCAAAGTCAAGTTTTCTTGCAACTGATTCCCAAATTAGTCTGCAACAACTTGGTATAAAATTATAACTGGAACGAGTACAATTAATGGGAAAAACAAAATGTTAATGCTACTGTTACAGTGACTAGTGGAGAAATAAAAGTGATTGTTTAGATTTTATATTTGTATTACGAAATGTATCCTATACAAATCCTTCTATTGTATGTTTTTACCTATTGTACAACAAAATAAAATATTTTTTAAAAAAATTATAGAATAATCCTTAAATATTTACTAAATGTGTTTCTACATGCATATGTAATCACATTGTAAAGAAATAACATGTAATTCTTAATCTTAAAACCAGGATTTTAGGCAACAACTTTCTTCTATAATTATTATACAGTCGCCAAATTCTCACGTGTTACATGTACATTGGCAGAACAGTTTCTAAACTTATCCTGCTGATATAGAATCGAGAACTTGAAGCGCTTTTGCAAGATTGTAAACTTGTCTGCTTAAGTGTGTACTGACATTGAGTTTCCAGCTGTATAGAGCTCTGCAACGCTGCGTGCGCAGTCCCCGGCTGGGCGCCTTGCAGCACTCTATACAGCCAGGCTGTTCCCAGGAGCTGGAGAGTGCATGCTTGGGGGAACCGCCTTCAGTGGCGATGCGTTAAGTGTCTCGCTAACCCGAGTGTCGTACCTGTTGAGGGGAGCTTGTGCTTACACAGGTGTGGGGTTTTACAAAAGCGTCAGGGCTGGCTGCCAAAACGAACCCCGCTCCTGCCTGCTGGACACGGAGAGAGCTTTCCTGTCATCTTCATGCCCAAAGGGAGTGATTGGAAAGGACGTTGCTAGCGAACGCGTGGCTGCCTTGTCCCCTGGTGTTCAGCGTAGGCAGCTAGGATTAAACCCGACAGGACAAGAAGGCTCACGCTAAGAGGGGGATGGCAGACTACATCTGAGTTCAGAGATGCTAATCGCTTAAACTTACATGTTTTCTCTTTAATACTAGGGAGAAAAATTCCTCTGGTTTTAACTTTGGATTTTCCTATTCAAACAGGTTGAAATGGTTCCACTGACAGCAGTGAAGACAGGATTGCAGAAAGGTGAGTTACAGACGGAAATAAACTTTATTAAAAGTTCCTGGCTCGTCACACTTCAGCGATGGGTTTCGTTCTGTGTAGACTGCAGAGGTCGTAACGCTTTCTGGTGATGAACGTGATAGATGCTGATCTTCATTTCTCTTGTGAGGGTTTTCTGCTTTTGGTTGTGGTGGTGGTGTTCGTTTGTTTGTGTGTTGCTGGTTGGAAAGATGGTGTTTGTTAATGTGCTGTAAGCTCATAATGTAAGTCCTTCTTCTGGATATTTCTTAATTAAAAAAAGAAAAGTCTTTGCTTAGCCATATTTTAAAGCTGAACGAGGAAGAGGTAATCTCCTAAGGGTTTATCCTCTGTTATAAACAAATTAGTAGCTTCCTCCACTATTTCAGCACGTTCACAAGTTTGTCAAAAGGTCTCCCTAAGGTGGTTTTCAGTTAATTAGCTTTTCAGGCAGAGTTAAACTCGTATCAAAGCTGCAAACTTAAAATGAAGGCTAGCAAATAAAGTACAGTTTCAGGCTATCTCTCGTCTTTCTTTTTCCTTTATTAATTTTAAGCAAAAAGTTGAGAACATATATTAAAACTAATTTTAGTATGTTGTGTTAAGGTGCCAGCGAGATTTCAGATTCTTGTAAACCTTTAAAGAAAAGGAGTCGTGCCTCAACTGATGTAGAACTGACTAGCTCTGCTTACAGAGACACATCTGACTCTGATTCAAGAGGACTTAATGATTTACAGGTAAAGGCATATTGTTTCTCACAGGGAACTCTGTGTTTTCTACAAAGTTCATGTCTTTTACTGTCTAAAAAATAAAGCCTAGTCTTTTTCTTTCTAATCCCCTGCATTTTATTGATATTAAAAAAACCCAGTCTTTCTTTACAAATTTTCCTACTTCTTTGTCTGGCGAAACATTGGTTTAGCTCACTGACTCAGTTTGCTGTTTTGGAAGGTTGTTACATTCTTTGGGAATTGGGAGATGCTGCCGTATTTTGGTGTAAAATTGGGAGGTGCCTGGGAAAAGTAAAATAGATATCTGTATGGTTTTTTGCGTGTAGAGGTAAAAGGTATGTCAAGAGGGCAGCATTCCTTGTTTCATTGTAATGAAGTTCAGCAGCTTTCAAGGACCCTCTCTTGACGTACTGACTGATCTTTCAATCAGTGGTGACTTAACTATTTTTTTCAGGATGTGGGTGTCCGTTGCAAGTGTCTTGTTTGAGTGCCTTGGATTTTTCCTCTTTGTAGGGTAGTTTTGGAAAACGTTCAGACAGCCCATCAGCTACTGCCGATGCCGATGCTTCTGATGTGCAGTCGGTAGACTCTAGCTTATCCAGGAGAGGAACTGGAACAAATAAAAAAGACACTGTTTGTCAGGTAAATGATGGTACTGTACAGAAGTGAATGCTAAAGATGTATTGTCTGTTTCTGTTAGTTTGAGCTGACAGACTTTTCAAATTGCACTACTTTGTTTTAACCATGTCTCATAATTCAGCATCTCAGATGAAATATCAAGGCTTTTAGGAGTTTTTATGTTCTTGAAATGATTCCTAAGTCATCCTGCATGCTAGAAAGCTCAAAAGCTAGAAAGTGGTATCTAATCCATACCTGCCAGCGTAAGTAGAAAAAGTAGATGCCATTTTCTGCTTCACTCGAAGATTTCAGATGGTCTATCAGAATAAGGCAGAGGAGAATTTTCCTGTATTTTAGAGAGAAGATCCTGGAATCTCATGACCAGTTTCCTGGTCCGTGGTAAGAGAACAAGCCGCTCTTGCTCTTCAGGTGCATGAGCAAACGAGGAGTGCAGATGGATCCCGTAGTGCCCCTCCTATCTCTGCCCAGGCTTGCGATGTTAGGAGAGCAAGGTGCAGGAGGTGCCGGGTTTGTCTTCAGCCCAGAGACTTCCCAGGTGTGCCGTGGGATGTAGGCCAATTCCCCTGCCTCATCTTAGCTCTGAAGAGATTTCAACCAGTTTCCAGTCTTCGTTAACATCTGGTAGTCGCGTGCATTTAAGTATGTCAGGTACCCTTTGTCCTCTGACCGGCTGTCTCTCTCTTTAAGATCTGCGAGAGCTCCGGTGAGTCTCTGGTGTCCTGCGAGGGCGAGTGCTGCAGCGTCTTTCATCTGGAGTGTCTCGGCCTGAAGTCAATGCCCGAGGAGAAGTTCATCTGCACTGAGTGTAAAAACGGTGAGTGTGTTCCCGTGTGTGAAAGCTGGGGAGGGATTTCCCCTGCTGCCGAGGAACTGTGTGCTGGTCAGAACGCACTGAGATGGTAAGTTTCCAGGTTTTGGGAGTTTTAGAGTTTTACTCGGAATAAGGGACTTTTATGTTAACATCAATTATATAATTATTACGGGTTATAGTAACCAGCGTACCTGTTTGAAGGGAAGAAGCCTGTGTTGCTCAAAACAGTGTAACTCTGTTCGCTTAAAAAAATTTTTTTTAACAACATCTGTATCTCAAAGAATCGGCTGTTACAGTTGGGCTTCCGTATTCCTTCTTTTACAAGGAGAACACACGTGCTTTTCGTGCAAACTTCCTGGCAAAGATGTGAAGCGCTGTTCCGTCAACACGTGCGGTAAATTTTATCACGAGGCCTGTGTTCGCAAGTTTGCCACTGCCCTGTTCGAGTCGCGAGGATTTCGTTGCCCGCAGCATTGCTGTACCGCCTGCTCAATGGATAAGGATATTCATAAAGCAAGCAAAGGTGAGAATAGAGCTGGCTTGGAACAGCGGGAGGAAACTCAAATGCACCATCAGCATAACAATAAGTATAACTCTACCCTCTGTGCAGCGTGGAGCAGGGAACAAGGGCTTCCTTCTTAACAAGGTCATGAACTTAAATCTGTGGTGGGTGGGAGAACAGCACCCCGAGACCGCTGTCAGAGCCTACCTGGATCCGCAATACTTAAGTCGTCTTGTGTGCTGGGTTTAACGGGAGCCAGGGGTTAGTAGTGCAAGGCCAAGGAATGGTTTTTGTGAAAGACAGTTGATAGTGGCCTTTAGAACAATTATTTTTCAAGAAAAAAAGAATCCTTTTAGAAATTAACTGAATTATTTAAACAAAACAAATAGACTCTAGAATGATTAAAAGTGTGTATTTTTTCTTAATAGAGTTTTAAAGTGAAAGTTAAGAGTTATTTGTGTGAAACGTTTTTTTTTTTTTAAGATGTACATGTTTCTTTTCAATCTAGTACTCTGATTGGAATAAAAATCAGCCTTGCATCTGTCTGTGGTATCTTCTACCATATCCTGACTCCAGGGTGACATGGTGCATTTTTCTGCATTTATATTAAACAGGTCGCATGGTGAGATGTTTCAGATGTCCCATTGCCTATCACTCAGGAGATGGCTGTATTGCTGCAGGAAGCTTGTTTGTGTCATCCCACATTCTCATCTGTAGTAACCATTCCAAAAGGAATCACTCCTCATCAGCTGTAAATGTAGGCTTTTGTTTCGTTTGTGCAAGAGGTGAGCACACTTGTTTTTTCCCCTGTTTTATAGTTCTATGGTCACTTGTGCAGTTTAGTGATAAAAATAATGTATTTCATGAAGAAAAACTCCCTTAGGGCTCTCTGGGGTTTAAATGCTGCCTGTGATTTTTTTTTTTTTTTTCGGTCAACAGTTCTCATGAGGCTTCACTTGCTATTTTGGTCCGTAATACTTGATATTCAAAAAGAGCGATAGGTACTCGGAAGGCCTGCTTGTCTTGCCAGTAGGAAAAAGTGGATGCCGAGCCCCCAGTTGCAGCCATTGCACCATTGCAAGCTGAGAATGGATGCTGGGTTTTTATTCACTGTCTGTTAAGCAGAAGGGGGACTCTTTCCCACTCACAAACTTAGAACTGTTTAAATTATTAAGGCTAAAAGGTAGGACTTATTCATGAACTAGAAAAATTCATTTTAATTTATAACTACCATCACATTTGAGAACTTTGATAGAAGAACATTTACAATAGCTGGGATTTACAAGTTTCGCACTGGGATTTTCCATATGCCGAAGTTCTGTTGTTTTTTGGGTTTTGGTTTGGGTTTTTTTTTTCCCTTTTTTTTTCCACCTGTTACTTTTATGGCTCTTAGTCACTAGCGTTCTGCCAGGTAGCGGGTCGAAGAGTTTTGGTGCATCAGTTGCTTTGGTCACATAAGGCAAAAATATCATTATTCTCTCAGATTAATTGAAGTGACACAGTTAGGTGTCTGAATAATAATATGTATCTTGTACAGAATTTTAAAAGTTTATGTTGGATATATTCTTTTCAGCAGCTTTGAAAGTAACTAATAAGGAAGTGAAAATGAGATGAATCCTGAAGTTATTGTTTTCACTTGTGTTCCTTCAGTTGGAGGTTTAGTATGGAAAGATTGCCTTGAATTTGGAAGAGCAGAGTAGTAACTAAAGACCTTTGAATAGGAAGGGAAAGATGGTGCCAGAATAATTTCCTTTCTACCTCTCTCCTTTCTTCCCCTTTCCTCATTTCCAAGTAATTTAGGAGCCATCACAAAGAACAGAGTTTAAAATAAAATCATTTAAAAAATTCAGAAGCTCTGAGAGAAACAGTAAGTTTTATAGCGAGCCTTAGAAAAGCTCCTCCGAATGTGTAAAAAAGATGTTTACAACACGGGTCAGTGTTTCCCCTTTTTTGGGCTTATTTCAACATTTTGGGGCCACCCCAAAACAGGATACGTGTGGTGTGAATCACAGCAGCATTGCATAAATATGTGCATGCAAATTTGACATTTTCTGTGTCTTTATGCTCTTTTCTTTTAGGTTTTTAGGTAGCCTTCTCTATGTTTTGTGTCTAATTTTGGTTGATAATATTAGTACATGTACAAATGCGCAGTCTGAACAACAAAAGCAAACCAGTTGCTGTGTCTCTGAAACAGTGCCAGCTGAAAATGTGTGATGTAGCGTTCTGTTAGCAGAGAGATGCTTTGGGGCATTCTGCATCAGATGCTACCTCTGAGAAAAACGAATACCTATCCTTCAACATTATTGATTTAAGCAATAGTTATGTCCAAAAGCCCAACATAAATACGTAGAAAGAGGTTGTTTGTTTTCTAGAGCAAGAGTAGAATCATTAAAAACAATTTTTGTGGTAGGTAGAGCAGTTCCATAATATTTTCAGCACTTTGGTTTTATGTTTCTTGTCTCAGTTGTCCGGAGTCAGTCTGGAACCAGGATCAGATATAGGTTTATGACAGAAGAGTTTCTGTGGATCTCCCCTGGTTTTTATGTCAGATTAGAAATGTCTCTTGGCAAGGTCCAACGGTGGCTTTAGTCTGCCCCTGTAAGTACCAATGTGGAGAGTTCTGTATGGTAGGATGACATCTTGTCCTGCTGTCCCGCTCCTACGTGCGGCAGGTCAGAGGATCTTGGCTGTTAGAGAGCTGCGCTGGTGGGAACGTCGCTGATCTCGGTTATGAAAGCTGTGTTTGTACCGAGATGCGCATGGAAAGCAATGGCAGACTTCTGCCATTGGATTTATGCTAAATCTTTTCTTTTCTACCAATTTCAAAACACTGTTAAGCTGTAGTATCAAAATACATACTTTATTAACCCTGTGGCTAGCTACTGCAGATGCTTGAAGCTGACTTATGATCCAAATATCATAAAAGAACCTACTCTAGATTATAAATCTGCAGTAGTTTGTTACAGCTGTATAGGAAGGTGAATCTTGGGAATTTTTTCTCCAGGTTTTAGCTACGTACAGTGACACAAAGGTGTAAAATAGAGGCCTCCTACATGTCTTGGGTAGAACCTATTTAAAAGCTTTATGAAAAGGAATACCTGGTATTTGGCATCCATCTTACGTATATGGCACAGAAATCGGAATTTAGGAATGGGATTCCAGAACTGAATTACAGTAAGGGAGTCTTATGTTTGCTGGAGATGCAGACCTGCATTTATTTCTAAAAAATAAATGAAGTGCAGAAGAAAGTTTTCATGCTTTTTTGTCTTGGTTTTGGTGTGTTTTTTCCATTTGACATTGTTTTAGTAATTCTGTCTATACCTGAATCTGGCTTCATCAGAGATGAAACTACAGGAGTCTGTATTTTCTTCTGGCAATATAAATAACCTCTGAACCCCAGCGGGTGGAATTACCTGTCCTGTATATTCAGAGTCTTAGTTATGAGAACTTGAAAAGTTACAAACCACTACCACTGACTGAATCCTCTGTATTTTACAGCAACTTGTTCTTCTAGAAAATTTTTGTGGGGTTTGTTTCTACTAGGCGTAGCTGGAATCAGGAGCCAGTGTGCTTCACCGAAGACAGATTGTGCGAGGTTTACATTTAGCAAACTCCCCTGCATGGGTTGCATTGAGTCCTGTCTAGTCGTATGTGGTCAGCGTGAGGGACATAAGGTGAGGACAGCATCTGTGGCAGGAGCACGGAGAGCACCTGCTCAGAAAGAAATGGGGAACTGAATGCTTTAGAAATACTTGGGCATCTGCGTGTGAGAACCGTTACTTAAGTAGTCTTAGTTGATATCGGAAGGAGAAACTTTGTATTTAGATGCAAAACATTACTGAAGTGAGAAAATGTAGATATGAGACAATCTATAAAATACACAAACTTGCTTATCATGAGGTACTTGAAATACAGTATATTTTAAGACTTTTTATTCACCTTCCTGAAATATCCTTCATTAAGCACGTTATAGTTTGCATAATTGCACATGTAGGTCACGCTTGGTTTACGAATCCTCCTGAGAACACGCTTTCCAGGTAGGCTGACACCGTTCTCCTTACAGCAGTTGTTAGGCACCCCAGGTCGAAAGGTGCTCTCCAGCCCTCGGCTCTGCGTGTGTCCCACGAGGGAAGGAACTGCTGGCTGTCTTGGTAGCTCATCTTCCCCGCTTCTCTGGGTCCCAGTTGCTTGGGTCTTCCCATGAATTCCTGGCCACGTGCTTCTGCTCTGTAGCTGTGGGGCTCTCGGCGGGGCTGCCTGCCGCTGTTCTTGGTGGAGAAAGCCAGAGAGATGCAAACGCATCGTTTGACGTGAATGCGCGTAGGAGACCGGAGTGTGTGACTGCTCCAGAGAGTTTGATTTGGGAGCCGTGGGAGGGCAGGCTTGGTGCAGCTTTACTGAAAAACAAACAGCATAGGGCAGAACTCTCGTCCGCTCTCTCCCCTCTGGTGCCTTGCAGAATCACTGACCCCCGTATTTTTTTCCAACACAATTGTAAAGGCAAAACACGTTTATAGATAAGACCTTAGAGAGAGATTTGTAGCAAGTGGGATGATGAGTTCTTGTATACAACTTCGGCTTTTTCGGTTTGTAGCCCCAACTAACAGCATGACCTTTGGTTTGATGCAGTGACCGTCATCCCCCAGCTCTTCAAATTCGCTTGCTTTTTTCATTTGGGAGGGAGGGTGGTTCACACAGATATAAGATTGGTTGCTTTCCTTGTGCTTTTCTAGAAATGCACAAATTAAGGGTAAAAGCACAGTTGAAATTCCACTTAGAAACAGCTTATTCATCATCGTTTTTTCCAGTTACACTTTAATTTAGTCTCTCAAACACATAACCTCTTTCTTAGTGAAGAAACTTTCTGTCAGACTTTTCTTTTTCTTCATTTTGTCTTTTTTTCATTCAGACATAAATGCATTAGAGGTGTTCATTTGACTTATTTTATTTTCTCCTTTATGGAATCATGGGTAGTTTCATTGCAACTCATCTCTTTCTGTTTGTTTCGTATAGGGTTGGTAGTGCAGGATCATTCAGACCCCCTGTTCAGTTCATATGCCTATAAGTCCCACTACCTACTGAATGAATCAAATCGTGCTGAGTTGATGAAATTACCTATGATTCCTCCTCCTTCGTCAGCTTCCAAAAAGAAATGTGAGAAAGGTAACCAAAATAGTTTCTTTCTCTTTAATTTACTTTCGCTTTTTCTATTATTTCTCTCTCTTTAAATCAAACAAGAAATGTCTGCTTGTCAAGCACCACTTACTGCTTTTCAGTAAACTTCACTCATTGATTATTGTGAGCGTGTGTTCATGTTGTTGGCGATTTTTCTTTTTTTTTTTCTATTACAAAAGGGCTTAAAATAATTACTCTTGCTAAATTCTCCTTGAAGGAGGTTAAATCCCTTTGTATCTGGCCTAGGCTACTCCAGCTTCAGGGAAGCTGTTTACACAGTAATGTGAAGAGGTGGCAAATAGAGCTTGATAGCGTGGCAGTTCAGTACATACCAGCTTCTGAAACTGATTTTCTCTATGGAAGAAGAGGGGGGATGTTCTGTTTCAGACCTTCGAGGCAGCTTATGCAGAGCCTGAGAGAAGAAGGGGTTTGTCCGGTTGAAGGCAGGTGGGTCCTGTGTCCACCCAGAGGACGGCCGAAGGGGGAAGGCCGCGGGGTTCTGCCTGCGCATGTGTCCATTAGCCCTTGGGCTGGTGTTCCACCTCCGCCAGCTTGGGACAGGCAGTGCTCCTGCCCCTCCCGGCGGGCCGGGGGCTCGCTCTCCGAGGCAGGGCGGCGTCTCGGGGGGCAGGAGATGCTCTCTGTCCCCTGCAGGAACCGGGCTGCCCCCGGAGAGAGCGAGCGTTTTACTCGGGTGCGGGTGGTGCTGTAGCATCTCAGGATACCTCATGGGGCGATAACTGTTGTCTGCATAAAATACTCAGCTGCAATATTTTATTCCCCACAGAAATTTGATTTCCCGAGAGTGTTCAGAAACGGTGCCCAATTAACCATTCCGAAGTTAGGTTATTTTGAACGTTGCTAGACTGATGGCTTTCAGTAGTTCCTGTAATTCCTGAAAACAAAAATTATTTTGAGCCCTCTGCTTAGCTTGAGCAATATCTTACTAATGCATCCTGAGAGCAAAGTGTTGGTTGTTTTTCTCGCTTAGCACTGAAAGTTTTGTGTTTGATTTTGTTTGATTTTTTGCATCTCTTGGCATTTTACCATGTTGGATAATGCTTCAGTAATTTACACTGGGGCTGTATTTCCTCTGAAATAACATTTGCAAAAAAAAAAAAAAAAAATTAAAAGTTAAAATTTTATCATGGGTTTGGGGATCTCTGGAAGATCCATATGGTTGGATTTTACTGGTTTTAGCAGAGGAAATACAGTATTGGTCATGCAACTGATTTGTTTAAGGAATGCTTATTGTGACATGCAACAATCAATTAATGCAATGATATTTTTGAAAGTCTATAGGTGGACAAGATTTTCTGATAAACATTTGAAAGTTACTAGTCACACTTCTTATGATATTGTGTGCTTGAAAATTGCTTTAAATACTCTCACGTCTCTCCCAGGTTTTCCATCTGGGACAAAAAAAAATGTTATTTTAAAAAAAATTTTATACATCTATAAAAACGTGTATTTTATATACTTACATATATAAAATATTACAATATGTGTAATGTATCTAGTCTATTGTATGAGCTGCTTTGTTTGCTGAGGGTGGCTTAGAGATGTGCTGTGGCTCTCCACATTTAATACATCTGCCAAAATGTAAGCCAGCCAAAACAACTTTTGTCCAAGTAAGTTTAAACTTCAGAAATTAATGTTAACTGCTGCACTAAGATTTCCTTTGTGCGCAAAAGGAACTTCTGGGATGGGGACAACTTGTGTGGTGTCTCATTCTGCATTATGTATTGTGCTCATACTGATAAACTTCTTTATGTGGAATAAACAGCTTATTACAATTGTTTTATAACGTCCTTGGTACAGAAAAGCATTGATCAACCTATAGGCTGCGGGGGTTTAATGCACACTAACTGGTTGCTGAGGGATTCAGTCATAACAATGTTGATTGAAAAAGTGTTTCTTAAAAATTTGATTATTTGTCATTGGCCATCACCAAAGAAATAAAAGCAAACAGCGCTGCTTTCAGATGCAGTGCTTCCTTTGGGAATGTTGCTTCTCCTGCCAACTTACCTGGTGTTTGAAAAAGACTCAGCTGCTTTTTTATGTATCTTTGATGCAGTTGAGAGTCACAACTTGCACAGTAGATGATTGCACTGCACAGTAGATGATTGTACTGCACAGTCTTTTTTAACCAACATTGTTAAGTTTGACTTGATCCCTCTCTTTTGCCATTTTTTTCTGAGGCAGATGAATGGATGATTTAAAGTGAATGTCAGTTGTGATGCACAGGGGGAAGCAAATCCTTACTTCTATAAACCAAGCAGGGTTTCTTTGTTTAAAGGTGGAAAACTGTTATGCTGTGAATCCTGCCCAGCGTCCTTTCACCCTGAGTGTCTCAACATAGAAATGCCTGAAGGATGCTGGAACTGCAATGACTGTAAAGCTGGCAAGAAGCTACGTTACAAGCAGATCGTTTGGGTCAAGCTTGGAAATTACAGGCGAGTTCGCTATTTTTGTTTTTTAATGCTTTGGGTGTTTTTAATATACTATAGAATTACAGGAAGATAACTCAAAGCAACTCAGTCTTCGTAAACAAGAACTAGAAATACAATAATACATCTACTTCGTGTCAGACATTGATGTCGCCCTTTAAATTAAATTCTCCTGCTTTTTCCAGGCAATGATGGATACTTGATTGCACTTACATTTGCTCTGTAGAGCATAATAGCGATATGGAAAACCAGGGGCTCTCTTATAGAACCAAGATGTCATAGCTTGTGTTTGCTGTTAGTCACCTGCAGGAGTACAAGCATTTATAGGTGATCTTAGAAGTCCACTCTTGTGCCACGTATGTTTTCACAAGGCTTTTCCAAAATCTGGAAAAAGAACTTTTCTTGTGTTTTGCATCGCGCTTCCCAAGAATTGCTGAGGGGAGCCTTGATTGCATAAGGAAGGAGTTCATTTCTTTAAGAAAGGAAAAGTGCCTTTTATTTCTCAACCCAATTAGGCAAACTCAGAAGCTAAGGCTATAGTTCAAGGAACTTAAATTATTCTTCTTTTTTTTTTTTTTTCCCTCTCCCTACTTTTCAGGTGGTGGCCAGCAGAGATCTGCAATCCCAGGTCTGTGCCTCTCAACATACAGGGCCTCAAACATGATATCGGGGACTTCCCAGTATTTTTCTTTGGTTCACATGACTACTATTGGGTACACCAGGGCAGAGTTTTCCCTTATGTTGAAGGAGATAAAAGCTTTGCTGAGGGGCAAACTAGTATTAACAAGACCTTCAAGAAAGGTAAAATCAAACAAAGTTTATAGTGGTTTATGAAAAAATTCCACGTGTTTGTGTCTCCATCACCACTTAACCTGCATGGGATATTATGTGACTAGTGTTCTGTGTTCATGTAATTGCAAACATTATGTAGATCCCTTGACTGCAGATAAAAACATGTTTCTTTAAGTGCCTACTCATTGTGTATTGTTGTGGGCAAGTTCAATTCTTCCACAAACTGGCAAATGTTAAGATGGAGCTTGGGCTCTGCTGCATGGGATCATTGTTCAGTATCTCCGTACCTGCTGAAAAGTACCTGATGATAGATTCATGATATACTACAATAACTCATTTTTAGCTTGTGTTTTTGTTTAGAGTTCTATTCCTAGCTTTAAAAAAAATAAAATTGAATACATGCATGTATATATTTGATTAACAGCAGCTGGTGCTAATTGCTTTCTATTTTGATATCCCTTGCACAGCACTTGAAGAAGCAGCAAAGCGCTTCCAGGAGCTGAAAGCACAAAGAGAAAGCAAAGAGGCATTAGAAATTGAAAGGAATTCAAGGAAACCTCCACCTTATAAACACATTAAAGTGAGTTGGCTTCTTTATTTTCCTGTTTTTATTCTGCACATGAGTAAGCTATGTATTTAAAACCAGTATTTGCAACAATTCAAGCTTAAGGACATTCAAATAAATCATTCTGCTGTTCTTTTCAAGAATCTTTTGTTCTGTGCTATGGTACCATAAAACATTCTTTTAGCGGAGTATTTGTGAAAGAGAGTTAACGGTTGAAGAACAGTTTTACCTAAGGTAGAATTTTGCTGGTTGTGAGCTCATGTCAAGTGTCTCGGATACACGCTGGCTATTACAACTTAGTGAACTTTGTTAACACTGAACTCGGGATTAGTAGGAATACTGACTGCTCATCCCATTGCAGAGTCTAACTCTTGCCAATAATTTTGGACACATAGGGCTTGGTGTTGTTCCTTTAATGTTTTTAGTTTTAGTTGGAAGAAATCCCAGTGATGTACTTGATAAACTTTGTGTGCTTTGAGTTCCTGAACCAATAATTTTACTGGGGAGACACTCATGCTGTACTGTCTGGAGTCACGAGTTTTGATGTTCTTCACTTAAATTGTTTACAACTGCTTCTCTGAACAGTGTGTGTCCCCAGTTGTGTTGGCAGCTGAGTGGCAGCAGATGCCATCGGTAAAAGTGCATGCATGGGTCTGCTTCTGAATTGCAGGAAGTATGCTTGTGACACGCTACCCTTCAAAAGGGTCTAGAAGAAAAATAGTGACATAATCATTATTTCCTTGCCTTCTCATGTCACTTGATGATCGGCCTCCAATAAAGCTGTTAAGTTTGTGTTCTTTGTGCATCGTCATCTTCATTTATTCTTTTTTTTCCCTTTGTTCCACAGTCCAACAAGGTAATAGGGAAGGTGCAGATTCAGGTAGCTGATCTGTCGGAAATCCCTCGCTGTAACTGCAAGCCGTCGGACGAGAATCCCTGCGGCCTGGAGTCGGAGTGTCTGAACAGGATGCTGCAGTACGAATGCCATCCCCAGGTGTGCCCAGCGGGAGAGCGATGTCAGAACCAGTGTTTCACCAAAAGACTCTACCCTGATGCTGAAATCATAAAAACTGATCGACGTGGATGGGGTCTCAGGACAAAAAGGAGCATTAAAAAGGTAGAATTACAAAGGACAAAGGTTGTGATAGCCATCAGTGGGGTTTTACGTGAAAACCCTGCAACTCTGTGTACCTTAAGCGAATCCATACGAACAATTTTTGTATAATCTGTGTTTCATTAAAACTTTGTTACTGCAAATGTTCTGAGTTTATTGACTACTAAAAGTCCTAAGAAAAGTGAAGTATGTAGTGAAAATAGTTGCCATTGTAATAGTTCACGTTTCCTTAGGAGTCTATGAATATTGTCTCATCGTCGTTCTTAAAAGAAGGCATGAAAATTCAAAGGATTCTAGAGTACTGACAAATATGGCTTGTGTAGTGAATACAGAAATGGAGCTTGGCTCTGCTGCCCTCTTATTTTGAGTGGGCTTATTGCTTGGACAGCAAACACCTGGTGCACATAGTCGCATCTTTCCTACTGGATGGGTAAAGGTTAATGCTTTTTATGATGATTAGAGTATATTTCTGTAGGAAATGCTTTTTTCTGTGCTGCTTCCCATTATCATCGTACGAAGTAGTAAGCATGGATTTCTTCTTTTTGTTTTCCTTTACTTCTCAGGGTGAATTTGTGAATGAGTATGTTGGCGAACTAATTGACGAAGAAGAGTGCAGATTGCGGATCAAACGTGCACATGAAAACAGCGTAACCAATTTTTATATGTTAACTGTAACCAAGGTAAATATTATGTCTTGTTCAATATAAACTGTTTATGGTTGAAACTAGGGGCAAAATGCTGGCAGAAGCATCCTTCCACATTTGATGTTACCCTCCTACCCACACTCAGGTGGAGGGTAACATCTGTGTTTCCCTTCAGTGGAATGGGTGGAGAGATGAAACAGCCTGTACCTTGGGTTGTGCACTCTGCGCCTGTTTCACTTCTGTAAGCACAAATATTCAGACGCTTTTTCATAAAATTATCTCTGCAGGGAAAACTTACCACTTAACTAATTTAAAATAAACATATTTTTTTTTTGCTGCTTTAGCCATTAGTAGTCACTTATCAGCAGGAAACCTTTTTTGTTTCTAAGTACTAAATATGTCTTTGTCTTTTTATTTGAAGGACCGGATAATAGATGCTGGCCCAAAGGGGAATTACTCTCGTTTCATGAACCATAGTTGTAATCCAAACTGTGAAACACAGAAGTGGACAGTGAATGGGGACATTAGAGTTGGACTATTTGCTCTTTGTGATATTCCTCCAGGTAAAAAGATGGCACTGTTTTGCATGTGTACCTTTGTCTTGAAATGGCTAAGTTCCTGACTTGGCCATGGGTTTTTTTCTGAAGTTACTTAATACCAGTGACGTTTATAGGAACTTGGTCATGCGTTGGGGTGGAGACAAACATTTGAGTTCCAGTTTCAGCAGGGATCTTATAGTTAGAAATAGTGTGAAGCTGAAAGCTAATGTTAAAGCTAACTACAGGGTTTGCTGCAGAGTGCAGTGTTAACGCTGTGTTGTGTAAATGCTGAACCATAGCATTGATGCTTTCACCAATATTTGTCTGGTGTGGTATTATCTTTCCATGTTACGTGTTTTACCTGATCTGTCATTTTAGCTGGGTCTGGATGATAGTGTAGCTGCTACTTATGTGTCATCTAGACAGAATTTCCTACTTTCAAAGTTTATGAAATCAATGCGCTATTTCAAGCTTGCTCTTTTAAAACATATTGCTGCTACGTCTCACAGACTATGAAGAGATAAATGCTAACGAAGTGTCATTGTCACAACCCTGTCTTTCCTCAGTGTCTGTGTGGGTGAACTGTTCTTCTTTACATTTTAGGAATGGAGTTAACGTTTAATTATAACTTGGATTGCCTGGGCAATGGTAGGACCGAGTGTCATTGTGGAGCAGAAAACTGCAGTGGTTTCCTAGGAGTGCGTCCAAAGGTACATGGATGAAAATTGAAACTTCTTTTCCCAAATCCAGAGATCTAGCGAGAGTAGGGCAAAAAGAGGTGTTTGTTTTATTTAACTTTTTACTTTAGTCTATGTAATACTTTCCTCCCTTGAAAGTCTCTAAAGATTTTACAGTTATGTGCTGGTAGTGCTATTGTGTCTAGGGTGAAGTTAAGTTACCAAATTGTGTTAATTTGGAGGCATGTGGATGGGCATTTCTGGCTTTTATAACTTAAAAACTTTTTTGAGTAGACTTAATTTAAGCATATTTCATGCAAGTAATAACCCGAAGTTGATTAGATTAATTTTAATGCAAGGGGTTTATAAAGTGACTGTATGCTGTGGTCTTTGTAATTGCCAGACAGCATTTGCAACGGCAAATGAAGAGAAGGTGAAGAATGCAAAATTAAAGCAGAAGAAACGGAAAATAAAAACAGAACAGAAGCAGATGCATGAAGACAACTGTTTCCAGTGTGGAGATGGGGGAGAACTAGTCATGTGTGATAAAAAGGACTGTCCCAAAGCATACCACCTCCTATGCCTTAACCTGACTCAACCACCTTTTGGTAAGAGCAATCATACGGCTTCCTATTCATTATTCGTTCCTGCAGCAAGACAGTGTTTGAGCTGAAATGCAGTGTATTCATTTACATTAAAGGCAGCGTATTTGCTTTTGTAATACCACTCATCTTTAGAAGTGCATCAGGTGGCAGTGTTCCTAAATGAGAAACGGTGGACAGAGAGGCACTGTAAGGCACTTTAAGGTTCTTCGTGTATCTCTTTCTTCGATCAAATTTCCTCCTCTCATTTTGATTGAAATGTAAACATCATCTTGATGTCCCAAGGTCACCAAGCGCAAATCAAATGACAGTTCAAACCACTGACAAAGCAAGTGTGATGCGTAGGGCTCGATTAATCAGTAAAGGTGTTTAAATTATCTGCTGTATTCTGATAGCATGTATCTTCCATTTGATTTTTTTCCATGTTAAGGCATAGCTTTTTGTAGCTGGGGCTCAAATTATTCAGCAATACAACATAATCCGATTGCAGGATTTTGTAAAAGCCCTTATCTCCTTAATCTTCCTGATTCCAAAGACTTCAGTGAAAATAATTGGAAGTCCAGATTAGTCTATGATTGAATTAACCAAAAGGCTGCCATGAATGAAGTTAGATCTGTCACGTGCCTTTCAGCATATGAGAAACGTGGAAGCTATCCTCAAAATAGCTTATTTGCTGGAGAAAGAAGTGATAGCATCTTGGCACCAAGAGCAACTTGAGTTAGGTGTTTTGTTTGGCTTTGTTTTTCTTCAAAGTTCGTGGCACCGGGGGGAATTAGCCTGGCCCAGATAGGCTAGTTACAGCTTCACTAGGGGTCTGGAGCCCCATCTTGGTGCTCTCCTCGCTCTGTGGGACCAGGTCTGGACACACTGTAAATGTGGTGTGGGGTGTCCCTGTGAAGGAGAGCACTCTCTTTCTCAGCAGTAACCCAGCCAAAAGGGAGTTCAGCGAGGCTTAGGCACGGCAGCAAGAAGCTTTTGGTTTTCCTTGTTTGCTATGTTCAGTATACCTTTGCAGTCTGAGAGTTCAGCACATGGTCACACAAATACATGTCTGAATGGTTTGGGGATCCTGGGAGGTTTTTATGCTCAAACATTTTTACACAACTTGTTGTTCTCTGAGCCATTTCTCGCTCCCCCCTTCGCCCCCCCCAAACTAATGCATTCAGTCTTCTACATTAAAGTACACTGCAGTTGAACTAAAGCTTAATTTGGAGATACCGCCTGAGTGAGTACTGTGTCCAGATCAATAAGAGATGCTTACAAATCAGAAAAATGTATAAAACAAAATCTGGCAAGGACATTTGGTGTCTTGATGCCAAAGAAGGTTGATCTAACTATTTGAAGCCCTGGTTATGCATGCAGCAACGTTTTGAGCCAAGTGAGCCTAAGAAATGCAAAATGAATAAGAGCTGTTTCCAGTCAGATTCTTGTAAATGAGAAGCAGAAATAGCGACTACAGTAAGAGCTGATTTTTCTGAGCTTTCTTTGCATTCATCTGAACAGTTACAACACGGAGTAAGGGGTAAAGGCCAGCGGTGTCCCCGAAATGCACTAATTTCAGCTTCCTGTCTTTCTCTTCTCTCTTCCCCTCCCATCCTCAGGAAAGTGGGAATGTCCGTGGCATCAGTGCGACATCTGTAGCAATCCTGCAGTTTCATTCTGTGAGTTTTGCCCTCATTCGTTCTGTAAAGATCACGAGAAGGGAGCCCTGGTGGCATCAGCGTTGGATGGCCGTCTCTGCTGCTCCGCACATGACCCCAAGTCTCCTGTGGCACCTGAGTACTGGAGCAAGATAAAGTGCAAATTGGAACCACAAAATCCTGTAGAAGAAGCAAAGGAGTGAATTTGGTTAAAAACAAACACGGGAGGGGTGAAGAGGGGCAAACAGGCGATGAACTTGAAGAGACTGCTATGACACATTCAGTCTTTGTCATCGGAGCCGTCGTGTGTGAACTGGGAACGGGACCATTTAATTTCAGCAAGCAGAAGCAGGCAGTGGTGTTTGTTTTTTATTATTTGGTCTTTCTTTTACCCTTGAATGTGCTACAGCAGCTCTTACTGTCGGAAATCAGAAACGTCTTGGCCTTCAAAGAAAAACGTAGACCTTTTGACAGTGAAAATAATATTCTGTTTAAAATATGTTCAAGTGTAGAAAGCAAAGCATAGCAACATATTTATTTATTTAATTTTTAAAGGGTGTTGAAGATCTCGTTTTGATCAGTCAACGTGTCTTTAAAAACAAAATAGCAAAGCCAACATAACTTTTATGTCTAGTTCATGAAAAGAATAAATCCTCCCCACTCTGTGTAACACTGAGATGCCATAAAGACAGAGGTGGGTTTCAGACCAGGTGACCCTGAAATGCCTTCATTCCAGTACTTATTTTTAAAGGCATTTTGAGAAGGTAGGTTATATATCATGTTAACTTATGAATACTATTGTAAAGTGTTTCCTATGAGAAATCAGGTGTATGACTTCTTGGAAGTGCTTGTAACACGAGATCTAGCGGTGTTTAAGGAGGGGAGAAATCATGGTTCCTTGCTCAAGAGCTATAATCGGTGTTTGCAGATGGGTGGAAGTTCAGAAGGAGCTTAATTGCACAGTGGTCATTCCTTTATCCCACCTAATTTGGAAAACCTTGGTAGTTAGGAGAGCCTCCCGCCCTCCGTCACATACTGCAGCACACTCAGAACTGAAGTCTTAATCCTGCCAGCGGGAGCTCTGCCATTGACTACTTTAGATGGAGGATTGTTGTGTGTATTTGTCATCTGCCAAGTCAGAACTTGTTTTATGGCAATTATATTACTGTGATTCTTATTGCCGCCTTCTCAGACTCCCATTAGCTTCAAAAGAAATTTGAGCGCTTAAGGAATCCGACCCATGTGCACATCTGTTTTGATTGAATGTTTAGACTTTTTTCACTGAGAGAGATCTTCTAACTTTAATCTTGATTGTTAATGGAGCTAAGAAAAATCTCAGCACTTCTTCAATGATCAGGGTATTTTCTTTGTCTGGGTAATGGGGCCGTATTCACAGCAGCCAACCTCAGCCTCGTGAGACAGTTCTCTCTTGGATTTCCTCTGTTAATCAGCAGAGAGACAGGCTCCTTCAGCGAGGCTTTCGAAGTGGCTTAGGTAGGCTCCTGCTCCAGATTTTCTTTCGAAAACCTGTCCTCCTCCATGTCTTGTGCGAGGAGCCCAGGGGTTCTCGTTTCCCCAGGCTGAAGTTAGTCTTTGGTGAACCTCCTCCCCTGGCCCCAAGTCTCACTGTGTGTCTCCCCCTGCCCTGGTATACAGTTAGAGCGTACTTTTGACTTGTGTGCTGACATTAGCTAACTTCGTGCTAGCTTTTTGCTAATGGGTATCGAAAACAATCATGGATGAAAAGAATTAATGTCAAGTGTTGCTGGCATCTGGCTAAATTAAGCCTTTGAATTAAGAATTAAGAACCTTTTCTCTGGAAAACTGCCTACATAAACCTACCGGAACATGGTGACTTCTCAGTTCAAGGAAATAGTAGGCTGAAAAAGTCCATGTGGGATTTTAGAACGTGTCTTGCCTCTGGCTGGTGTCCTTCTTGTCCTCAAATTTACGTCCGGGGGAAAATTCTTTTGCGTGCAATTGTACATTTACAGAATACACTACAATCTCTTCAAGCGGCTGCTGTGCCATTTAACTGATCTGGCAGTTCATCTTCGGAGCGTCTGCAGATGCCTTTCCGCCACGCGTGGGGGTGTCTTGGGTGGCATACCTGTGCAGATACCGCGTGGGTCAGCTTATGGTACAGAGGGCTCGTGGGATCTATAAAGCACTTCACCTTGTGGTCCGTACTACAGTGAATGTCTGAAACACTACTCTTGCTTGAAAGCAGTGCTATATTTTGGTATTTTTTACGAAAAAAATTTACAAAAAGGATTTTATTTTTCTTAACATTTTGTGTGATAAATGTCTCTTTTTAAGCTCTTACTGGGGGTGTTTAACCTTTTCAGAAATTCCAAACATAGCTCTTGCTACAGTGTCTGTAAGGCCCGATGTGTTTACTTTATATTATTTATTAGGCTTGGTAATGTTCAAATGATTTTCTCTTAGAGCATTCTGAATATTGCAGAAATGCTATCGTGTGAGCACACCTCACACTTTTTTCACACGGTGCCCGTGGTGACTTGCTGACCGGAGGGACACGGTGTGGAAGCACCAGGACGCCCTCACGAGCGTTAGACGTGGCCGGCAGCAGACAAGAGCCACGCGCCGTCCGTCGCCACGTGGGACGCGCTGCTGAGACGTGCCGCTGCGCCGAGTATCGCAGAACGTGCGAAGGTTCACAGAAGGCTTAAAAACTTGTAAAATGCTGTGAATTGAGGCCTGCTGCTACTCCTGTGCCATGCCACTCGATGTCTTGGTTAACTTTGTTTTCAAACTTCTTACAGGTGCTCCTTTTTTCCACCAAAAAAAGATTAATAATAGCCAACAGCTGGGCTTGGACTTTAAAGGGAAAATAGGAGATTGGTTTATAAGCTTGTACAACTTATGAACAAAAGTCTGAACTGGATTTCACGCTATTGGAGAGAAGGTGAATCTTTCAAAAAACTTTAATGTTCTTAGATAAGAAAATACCTAATTCCGAGTATCTTGGTAACTGGAGGGGGTTTGTTCTATATGCCAAACACAAAATGCTAAAATACACACATTTTTACTATTTCTTTGCAAACTGAATAATGCAATTCCTTTGTAAGGAAAAGATTTAACAGCTGTTTTGATTAATTGGCATCAGCAGAGGGGGAGTCAGCTGCTGAATTGAATTTGTGTGGTCTCCAAAGTGAGATAAGTAACGTTGGGTAGTTTGGTCGTTTCATGCTGAGGCTGGAAGAAATCCACAGAACTGCTGCTGATTTCGGCTGAGAATTTAAATCTGCTGTTTCAGACGGTCAGTTGTTCCTTACGGAACGCACCCTCACACTTTTCCCTTACTTTTGCTTTAATTTTTTGAGATAGCACCACGCTTCTGGCGAACGCCTGACTCCAGCTCTCTCGCCTGCGCACTCTCTAGCGCAGCGTCCGAGCTGCTCTGCAAAGTTAACGGGATTTTGTTGTTTACTGGAGCTTTTCCTCTGCAGTTCGCACCTTAGCACGGCGCAGACGTTCTGCAGACCATGGCCAAATGGTGCAATGGCTGGTTTCTACCATTTTCTACATACATGGTGCAAGCATTAGTTATTGTAGCTTTCAGATAATTAGTGTAGACTTGTCCTAGCGATAGACTGTTGAAGGCATTTGCAGCTCAGGAAGGATAGTGTTAAAGGCAATTTTGTGGGCAAATTACCTTCTCTGGTCACCACCACGGTCTTAGAGAATCTGTTGAAATGGAGTAATAGGGCTGGAATGTTTAGTTTTGGCCTTTCTTCTGAAAAACTTCTTGTATCTTAATTTCAGGATAGAATGGGAAAGACACAATTACTAGACGTAATTAACAATGAGCATAAAATCTGTATATATGGAAACTTTACAGAAATATGTGGGTGGGGTGGGGGAGGAGGGTGGGAGGGGGGATGTCCAACGCTGGTACGAAGTAGTCACTTTAACATTGAAACCTCTGCCTCATTGAATTCAGGGTTTAATGTACTTGAAGCTCTGCGGTTCCTTATACAGCTTTTTTTTATTTATACATAACTTTTTTTGTATACTACATTGACAATGTCTTTGACTTCCCCGAAGTTACTTTCTGCTCCCGCTGTACAGTGAATCCACGGCAAATGGGAGAGTGTTTCGGAGCCGCTGTCTCAGACTTGTGTGTGTTCACCAGGTGTGTTGCATGAGAGACGGCAGCCTTGGAGTGACGCTGTCCCTTTGCTTTCGGTTTGTCATCAACTTTCCCTTTCCATTTATCTTTGTGTAGCAAAAACATTTGCACTTACGATACACTCCTACACTTTGGATGTATTCACAATGTTGTTCTGAGGAAAAAAGAAAAGGAAAAAAAAAAGGCAAAAAAGAAAAAAAAAAAAGCTGTTTGCTATTATATTCTATTCCTGAGTGACATGCTCAGGTCCTTATTACCCCTGTGAGGGGCTGTCTCACTGCTCTGGAGAGAGGGGAGTTGTTGAGCTGAAACTGTCTGTGCTTTGCATGGAAGACTTCTGTAATTAATGTGAAATCAAAAAGGGAAAACGCGTATGAATTTGCCAAAGCCATTCACTCATCCCCTGTTTCTCGCGTGGCGCTAGCTGCCGGGGGGTTGTGCACGAGAGAGGAGCGAGCTGCCCCTCCTCGCGCCGTCTCTTCCAGCCCCAGACCATGGCTGCGCGGTGGTCCTCTCCCGGACATCCTCACCGGCCCCTCCGGAGCAGTTCTTACTTGCTTTTGGGGTGTAAACAGACTGGAGGAAAAAAAAAAAAACCTTTCCTGTTCGCTGGTGGGGCTGTGTCTCCTTTGTGGGGTTGCTTTTCCTTCTCCAGCAAAGCGCCAGCGTTGCTGCAGAGGGCCGGGCCAGGAGGTGGTGTCCCGGTGGGACGGGCTGTGGTGGAGGGAGCGCAGTCCCGGGGCGGCCGTGGGGAGCGGTGGCCGGTGGCTCCCACGCGAGTGATGTTGCACAACACAGAACCCGCAGATTCCGTTTCCATTCCCATGTACTCTCTATCTGTAAGGATGACCTTTGTAGAGTCGTTATTTCTGTAGACTTTGTTTATCTGTAACAAACTTTGTAGATTCTGTGAAATGTTATTTTAACGAAATCACTCGAGTCTTTAATAGCAAAGCATCAATATTCACTGAAGTCGATATCTTAAGAGTTTTTGGAAGTTGACTAGAAGCTCTTGACACTAACGAAGTAGTGTTAAATTTCCCTGGCGATGTTCCACTGGGGCATTACTGTATTATGACTTGATGTTGCCGCATAGACTTTGAGATATACGATATTTTGGGGGTTTTGTTGTTCGGCCTATGTTCTCTTGCATAGTGTGAAACCTGTAAAGCTTGGTTAACCTGTATATAGATAGCTTACTGTCAACTAGTTATAGTGTATCTAGAATTGCCTGTAATATTTTAGCTTCTTACTGAATGTCTGTGATGGTAGGAACATATAATTTTTGTACATTATCTTTACTGAGATGTCGCCTTTTTTATTTTACAAATACTTTGGAATTCAGATGTGTTTTTGCTTCCGTGAGGATTAATTTCGAAAGGTTTTTAATGACATTCCACTGATTTGAACTTTTGCTTGAGGTTGACTTCAATAAATCGTTCTGAATGTTCCAATGACGAAAGGCTTCTCCCTCCGTCTCGCCGGCCGAGCGCGAGGGCAGGACGCGCCACCCTCAGCGTGCCCATGGCACCGAACTGGGCGGGAGTGTCGGAAGGGTCCGCAGAGGGGTCCGGCCAGGCCCCATGGATGGGCTGAGGGCAATGGTGCGAGGTTCAACATGGCCAAGGGCCGGGTCTTGGGTCACACCAACCCCATGGACTCTATAGGCTTGGGGAGGAGTGGCTGGAAAGCTGTCTGGCGGAAAAGGACCTGAGGGTGTTGGTGGACAGATGGCTGAATGTGAGCCAGCAGTGTGCCCAGGTGGCCAAGGTGGCCAACAGCATCCTGGCCTGCAGGACCAGGGCAGTGATGGTCCCTCTGTACTGGGCACTGGTGAGGCCCCACCTTGAGGGCTGTGTTCAGTTTTGGGCCCTCACGACAAGACAGATGTTGAGGTGTTGGAGTGTGTCCAGAGAAGGGCAACGGAGCTGTGAGGGCTCTGGAGCACACATCTTATGGGGAACGGCTGAGGGACCTGGGGGTGTTCAGCCTGGAGAAGAGGAGGCTGAGGGGAGACCTCCTCGCTCCCCACAGCTCCCTGAAAGGAGGGGGTGGCGAGGGGGGGTCGGTCTCTTCTCCCACGGAACAGGCGATGGGACAGGAGCGAACGGCCCCACGTTGCGCCAGGGGAGGTTTATGATGGTTATTTGGAGAAATTTCTTCAGAGAAAGGGTTGCCAAGCGCGGGAACAGGCTGCCCGGGGCGGCGGTGGAGCCGCCGTCCCTGGCGTGAACGTGGCGCTGAGGGACACGATCGATGGCGGAGCCCGTCCTCCTCCCTGCCGGGGCGGCCGGGCCCCACTCCGGGCGGACGCGGGGGGCCCTGCCCCGGGGCGGGGAAGGGAAGGGCCGGGGCGGGCAGGGCCGCTCCGCCCCGGGGAANCCTTCGGGTGAGGGCGGGCGGGGGGGCGACCGGGGCGGCCCCGGAGCTCGCCCGGCCCCGAGGGGCAGCGGCCCACCACCCCCCAGAGCGTCCCAGCCCTCCCTTGCCCCGGCCCCGCGTCCCCCCCGGTGCCATGGGAGGGGGCGGCGGCTCCGAACCGCAGCTTGTGGGTGTGTTATACCCAAAATGTGATTTTTTTCTCTTTTTTTTTCCCCCTCCTCTCCAGGATAATGGAGGTTTTGCCTCCCTTTCAGCGCGTGGTACAGCCTGAAGAGATGTGGCTGTATAAAAACCCGTACGTGGAGGTGGATCACGTACCCACAGTGCCCATGTTTGTAAGTTCCGCCGCTTCCTGCCTTTACTTAGGGGTTATTTTGTCTCTAATTATAAACTACACGTTTAAAACAAAGCTGCTAGCTAAAAGACCTGTATTGCAAATAGCTGTCGTTCTTAATGCATGTTACTGAGGGTGCAAAGTGTTATTGCAAACAAGACAACATTTACAGTCAGTTTTTGTCATCTTTTTAGGCTTTACCATCCAGGGTCGTCTTTGGGATTTTAACTAAGTTTATTAAAACTAGTGAGGACTTTTCGCTGTTGTTCATAATCAATTTCAAGTCCAGATGACTATAATCATGGATATATAGCAACAGCTCTTGCCATCAGGGAATGTTTTGCTTGAAAGCAGCTATTTTCAGCAGAGTTTTATTATGATACGATTGTGCAGCTGTTTTCCCTGAGTCTCTAGGCTCTGTTAAAAGGGTTTAATCTAAAACTGTAAGTGTTGGATTTCAAGTGGGCAGTGCTCCGTCAGAGGGGGTGTCTCTTCTCCGAAGCGGGGGTGTCCGGGTGAGATGCTGTGGCTCCCGGGTTGGGCGAGCACCCGCTTTCTTAGCAAATGGCCCTGGTGAGCTTCTGCAAGAGGTGGGCGCTAAACATTGAAGGACGAAACCTTGGGATAGCATTTGGGTTTGGCGGTGGGAGGCAGGACTTGTGCCAGACTCCCAGGGGACAGCAGACTCCTCGGGGGCCTCTCACACCCACCGTGGACATCCCCGGGGTGAAATCCCATGGCGGCAGTCACCGCTGAGATGTGAACGATAACTTGTTTTCTCTGAATCAGCGGCTCCTGTGTTTTTTGCTGACGAGCAGCACGGGTGCCGCTGACAAAGAGCTAATCCTTGTGCTTGCAGGGTTGGGGAGAGCGGAGGTGCTGCGGCTGGTACTGGGCAGGGATGCCCGCCGGCAGGAGAGGAGGGAGCTGCAGGCAGGAGGGACAGGGAGCCAGGCACAGCCGCGCTCCTGTGCCAGAAGTGCTATTTGAGAGCTTGAGGATGTGCTGGGCGTCCCTCAGAGGAGGGAAGGCTCCGCTGCTCGGCTGAGTGGGTAAAGCACGGGGAGGAGTGGGATGCAGAGAGGGGCTTTTAGTGTGCTGTATTATTTATGGTGCCTGGGTTTTTTTCTTATGCTTCAGTACAGGCAGTATCTAGTAGCTTGTGGGCTTTTCTATGTGAGGCGCTGCCGTTGGGTGACAGAGAGGAGGAATAGCCGTACTCTGGGCAGCGCAGGGTTAGTCGGGGTTTGCTGCAAATGCAGCTGGGGTTGGTTTTGCTTTCTCTCAGAAGTGTGGTGTTTGCAGAGGACAGGTTGCTGCTGGCTTTGGGGAAGGAAAGTGTATGGTCTCTGTGAGCAATTCCTGTTGTGTTCTGGTGAGAGAGCTTAAATCTGCTTCGCTAACAGATGCCTAACAATCTTCTCATTTTGTGGCAGTTCATCGCATTTCTGTCTCCCTTATTGCTCATTGTCCTGGCAAGGTTTTTCATGAATGCCGACCGAGAAGACACACGGGAAGCCTGCCTTGGTGAGCTCCTCCTTACCCCAGAGAGCTGCAGTCCCCCGAGGGGTCTGCCCTGATGCTGTGGCTGTGAACCAGGGGCTCACAGATGAGTCCTTTGCTCTTGCTGGGGCACAAGTGTTGTGCTGGGGGTATCAATGCTGAGCTGTGCGGCTCCAGCTGAAGTTCGAGCGCTGCCCGTGCCTGAACGTGCCTCGAAGCTGCACATTCAGGTGGGGACGATGCTGACGTGACCTCTCTGCTCTCTCCTAGCTGCCAGCCTTGCTCTCGCCCTGAACGGGGTTTTTACAAATGCCCTGAAGCTCATTGTGGGGAGGTGAGAAACTGGCTCATTCCGAGCTGCGCCGTGCGGGAAGGGGAGGCACGTCTGTGCGGTGGTGGAGCCGCAAGAGCAAGGGCCGGGAGCTGAAGTTGGACATAGTCAGCCTGGAAAGAATGTGCTTTTTCTAGCTGTAAAGATAATTAAATATTAGAACAAACGCTGGCGGGGACCTGCTGTCTTAGGGCACCATTTAAACGGGCTCGTTCAGGCCTGTGCCAGGGAGGAGCGCTTTGGCACGCACCAAAGGGAGCGGATGGGATGGTTTCGTCTCCCCGGGCCACGTGGTTGGGGTGGCAAAACGTTACTTGTGCTGAGTTGCAGCCGGAGAGGTTTGCTGCGGTGTGCCCGCAGGCTGTGCAGTCGGGGAGGCCACGTGGGAATTCAGTTCTTGTAAGGCATTTGCTCCGCTGGGCTGGACGAGGAGGGTCAGCACAGTGCCAATCCTCAGGGTCTAAACCGGGTCCTGCCCGAGCAGCGGTGGGCCGGCGAGGCTGTGCGGCTGCAGCCTGGCTCTCGTCTGCCGAGCCCTGCCTGCCCGGGCGGGAGCAGAGCTGGGTGCCATGCTGTTTTGCATTTCTCGCAGCCTGGGTCGTGCCGCTGTCCCTTTGCACAGCGGGGGGAGCTGTGCGAGGTGGCTGGCGACTGCATTTGGATGTGGGTGCTCAGAAGTCTGCTGAGCACCATACTGGGAGCGCGGCACGCCCAAGGGCTATGTGCCTTCTTCTCTGCCCTAGGCCACGGCCAGACTTCTTCTATCGATGCTTCCCGGACGGACGAGCGAACGCAGAGCTGGTGTGCACAGGCGACCCTGCCATAGTGACTGAGGGACGCAAAAGCTTCCCCAGCGGACATGCTTCGTGTGAGTTTTCCATGTCCCCTACCCACTGCAGCCCCAGACAGCGAACCGTGGTGAGCAGAAGCTCATGGGGAGGGCAGCTTGGGTTTGCTTTCATGCACTCTGTGGCTTTGGCTACATTCATTGGCCTGTTTGGGGGTCTCAACTTTCCCTCTGCAAAGCAGTGGGATCACAAATGTAATGGGATGCTGTCTGTAGCTCCTGGGAGGAGGGATGCCTGACAAGTACCAGCTTCTACGGCTCCTCCATCGCTCATGACCTTGTGCTTCCCTTGTCTTGCGTGGGCAGGACAGATGTCCTCTTGCAACCCTTCTGCTGATTCAGGGGAGAGGGTGAAGGGTGAGGGCCCGTGGCAGAGCCCGGAGCCGTTTCTGAAGCAACACGCTTCTCTTTCAGTTGCCTTCGCTGGTCTCGCCTTCTCCGCCTTCTACATAGCTGGGAAGCTGCGCTGCTTCGCTCCCGGCCGGGGAGGCAGGGCTCTGCGGCTCTGCGCCTTCCTCCTCCCGCTGTTCCTCGCCACCCTCATCGCCGCGTCCCGCACCTGCGACTACAAGCACCACTGGCAAGGTGGGTCGGCATCTGCCTGCGGACCTGAACGGGGGGGCACAACCGGGTGCCCTGAGCGGGGGCACTCTGAGCACGGGGGGGTCAATGCTGCTGCAGAGGAGTTCAGAGCCCACAATGGCAACTTGGGTTTTTGGATTACTCCTCCGGTGGTATTTTTTTTTGCTGCCTGCAAGGTGATGATGCCTTTCTCTTTGTTTTTGAAATATATGCCAAGCTTAGTCTTCTAGCCAAGTGTCAAGTTGCTGATCCAGCTCAGCTCTGAGCAGGCTGAAAAGGTGCCTGCTGGAGAATTAAATCATGAAGCTTGGGAGGGTAAAGGGAAGGTAACTCTCCTCCGGTCTTGCCCACAGATGTGTTGGTTGGCTCAGCGATCGGTTTTGTGCTCGCATACCTCTGCTACAGACAGTATTACCCTCCTCTGATGGACTCCATGTGCCACAAACCATTTCTGTACAAATCCAAACAACTGCCAGCGCACCAAGAAAAGCCTGCAGCTTCCAGCTTTCATCTGGATATATAGTGATGGGCTCTGTCCTGCCGGCACCTTTCCTGCTGCTCCTTGAGTGCTCGGGCAGGGGAAGGCTTTGGGGAGGTTGGTCTGTGAGAAGTGGCTCAAATGAGGATGAACCTGAAACCCAAGCAGGCGTTCTCTGCAGTGCTGGTAAGTTGTCCTGCTCAGGGGCTTGTGTTGCTCCATTTAACTGAATTTTTTAGGCGTCCCTCCCTTTGGGCCCCGCTATGAAGCAAATGAGGCACTTGGTGTGCAAGCCTGCAGGAGGACAGCGCGGGTCCGAAAGGGCCTGAAGCAAGAACTGGAAAAATGTGACAACCTGGTGTGCCCTGTCCAGTGGGTCATCTTGTGTCCAGTCCAGAAAGCACCATCAGTCACCTCCCTTCATTCCAGCCGGGCTGTCTCATCCCTTCTCATGGCAAGCATATGTCAAAATGAACTGCAGGACCTGCTCCTGGCACCGGGTTTGAGTCTGTCTTTTCAATAACAGCTGAGTTAATTTGGAGTAATGAGCATGAGGTTGCAGTCTTTAACCATGGATTAAGTGGGGAAGAGGGAAGATGAAACTAGCGTGATTGTTATTTGTATCATTGTGCTAGCCCTGATTTTTTCTAATTCGCCAAATAAAGGAGTTTAATTTTTTTTAATGAGTTGCGGTACTAAAAACTTTACTTCAAGGACTGGGTTTTTGCTGTTTGAGCCATTTCCTTTCGTGTGTCTGCTGGGGTTTCTAGGTGGGTGTTTATTTTGCATCTCTTTCCTTGCAGCTTTAATGTGATTGTAAAGAGATGACAATCAGCAGAAAATGAAACGGTGTCTGAAAGCATCCCTTCGCAGGTGCTTGTTTCCCTGCACCACGGTTTGTTTTCTCAGACAATGGAAGGGTAGGGTGCTGCTGAGAAATCCAAGGCACAGCTGTATGGCAGGACTGTTGTAAGTAGTTATTTGTCACTCGTCTCCTCCGTATATATGTTTATTTTTGATCAGGTGTATGTACGTGCAAACTGCAAAGGCGAGGCTGTAGCGGAGCGAGGCACGTGTGCCTCTGCCAAGCTCAGGATGTGACAGTAACAAAAACGCCAACCCATCACCTTCAGTTTGGGCCACATAAGCCCTCTATGACCCTGTGACTGCAATGGAAGTTACAGAAATAGCTTTAATTTCCCCTAAAATTGTGCCCATGTGCACTCTTCAACCTCCCTCCCTTCCCTCTCCCCTCAAATATGCACACACCGCAGTCACCTACTTATTTATTTTGGCTTTTACTGGAAAAGACATTAAATAACATTTAAAATGTATTTAACTTTTTTTTTTTTTAACAAAGTGCATAACTTGAAAAGCTGATCATTAGAGTGTCCTGTGTTAAGACTGTTCCTTTTCCTACTCTTGTAGGAGACGCTTTAGCAATCAGTAGTTCAGGCGCCGACTGAGCAGCATGTCTGTTCCTGCAGTCAGGTAAAAGAACAGCTTCTGTTCCTTTGGGATGGGAGGAGGGATGTAGGCTGCAAACAAAACCTTTCAAGTAGTGCAAATAATGTAGTACAACAGAGGACAAACAAACAGGCTGTGGAAAAAAGGCTCCTTACCCCATGCAGGGCGAAAGTCAGCAGGAGGGAAAGTGGTTTGGCTCTTCCAAAGGCTGTTGCAGCAGCAACATCAACCTCGCACATCACTGAAGCCTCTGCCTCTGCCTTGCCCCGAGGCTCCAGCCTCAGCCCAGCCAGCGAGTCAGCCCCGGGGAGGTTTGGGTGGCCAGGGAGGGCTCATGGGGGGCTCTGGCCCCGTCCCCCTTGCAGCAGAGTTGGCACACCACAGGCAGCTGCCGATGGCACTGCCTGCGGAGCTGGGGTCATTCCTTCAGCGGGGTCTGTGGGACACTGTGTCCAGATCCTACAGATCTGGGCTCCGACTTGGCTGGCTGCATTTTGTGTATTTAAAACCAAAGAAGGACCTGAGCCCTGCTGGCGGGAGATCCCTGTAGCCACCCTGAAAGCCACACTGCAGCAGGACGGTAGCGCTGCTCTGTGCCCCTGCAAAGCAGAGGAGGGCTGTCCCTCCAGAACTCCAAACTGCCTGGATGCTGCTGGGGAGCAGCTGCATTCCCCCAGCAGAGCTCTACTTTGACCTGGAGGTGAAGCTTTCCTCCCAGGTAGTCACACCTGGCCACTGGCTTGGTCCTATGCGAGACGCAGGCAGTGCCTCAGGGAGCCCCTGGGTTTGCCGCGGGCTGGGTGAGGATGCTGAGAAGTCACTACCAACCCATTACAGCAGGCAGGCACGAGCGCCTGGGTCAAGTGTGCACAAACATGCCACTCTCACAAGGTGTTTTATGGGGCAGTCCTGCCTGGCACGGCCCATGGGTGCACAAACCATGCAGCAGCAATTCAAGGAGATGAGAATGGCTGGTGGACACATTCCTGCTCGCTTCGCAGCAGATGCCGGTGGCCTGGGCTTCGCCTCCCAAAGACCGCAGTCCTCACGCCTGGTGCTCTGTGTTATGGCAGGGAGAAGTCAGCAATCTCCTTCGCTTGCCAAGGCTGCTATAGCTCTCTCTCCACGCTGCGTGTTTAAGGCTTTTATTCCTCAAGGTCACAAGCTGCGAGTTTCCTCACTGTGCCAGGACAGAGTCCAGCCCTCGGTGGCAGTTCCTAGCCCAGAGAGCTGGTGTGCTTCGGTGCGAGACGAGCTAGTGTGATAACTTACAAGGTGGAGGGTTAAAAGTACACGTTGCCACGGGGAGTCACGATGCAAGTGCTGTGTGTGTTCGAGCAGAAGTGTTTTCCCTTGATATTTTTTCCCCCCGCCCCTACCCAAAATGGAGGAAAATCATCCTTATCTCCAGGTAGCAGCAAGTACTTGAGAAACAGCATGCGGGGGACACAGCAGCAGAGGAGAGAGGAAGGCAGAGAAGAAATCTGGACTTTCCTGGTGAGTACTCAGTTGAATTGGATCTAAGAAAGCAAAAGGAGAACATAGGAATAGCTGCACTGGGGTAGACCAAAATCCACCCAGCCCAGTCTCCCGTACCCAGCAATTACCAGCATAAGGCTTCGAGGGCAAGAAACCAGAGAGATGTGCCTCACCCCTAGTCTACCCTCAGCCAGCAATTAGCAGCAGAGGGTGAAAGCAGCCCTGCAAGAGCCGCAGGGTCCACGCTCTGGTTCGCTACCTGTCTGTGAGAAACGTTTAGCCCAGGACGCTTGGAGTATGGGCTACGCGTCTGGTCGTTCCCTTGGGGGACTGAACTGATCGTAACTGTGCACGGTTGAGCTGCCCTTATCGTCAGCAGCAGCAGTTTATTACCTCTCCTCCTGTCCGATAGTGCTTGTGTGCAGGATCGGAGGAAAGAAGCCAAACATGCTGACAGGACAAAGAAAAAACCCGACACAAGCTCCCGCCTTTGTCACAGCGCTGTAAATAAGGGATATTATCCCCTCAAACAGACCAGGTGTCCTGTGAGGTGTCCTAGGAAATTGGGGAGGAAGGTGTAGGCAGGGTGACTTACGTCAAGCGGCCAGCACAGCACAGGTTGGTCACTGGCTTCCTGGCAAAGGTTGATCCAGTGTAATGCCTTGTGTCTGGTAGATCTCCTTCAAAACCAGCAGAACGGTGTCTTCTGACTCCCTGCAGGAGGAGGACACGGGAATTAGAGGGGGACACTTCCCTCTGCTCTGTCAGGACATCTGTGGTGGTTCTGGGGCAGACGCGGCACTCGGCAAATGCTGGCAGTACTAGGCAAGGAGAACGACGATGGTCTCCTTCCCCTGTCCCTACCCACCCGCTATGTCTGCGTTAGAGGCAGGAGAACACCTTGTTTACTCAGTTAAGGCTTTTCTTATACCATTGGCTTTAAAAATGATGGCATTCTGCTTACATCAGACACGAATTCGAAGCTTTGACAGTTATGCAGAAGCTTACCAATAGCAGAGATGCCCCTGTAGTGCAAATAAATACTCGTTAAAGCTCTCTATTGGCTTCTCCTGCAGCACGTAGTCTATCCGATTCCCTCCGTTCAGCCTCCCCACATTAATGAGAGAGACCTCTTCCTTCACTGCTGCGGGGGGCTCTTCTGCCTTTGTCTCTAAAGGAATAAAGAAGAGCAATGTGGTTCAGCCAAGGGGCACCAGCAGCCATGAAAATGCAACAGCATCACCGTGCCCTCCCTTCGCCCCACTGTGGGCTCTTGCAGAGGAGAGGCAGCTTAAGTGCTCGGTCCTTCCCCCCCAGGGTTCTCCCACTCTTGGAAAACGGGATTGCAGAAGACAGCTAGAGAAGGGGGACAGGCTTGGCCAGCTCACAAAGCTGTGTGGGTGCGCCGAGACGCCCAGCAGGCCATTACTGACCGGGCAGGTTGCCTCTCCTCCCCCTTCATCGGGCAATAACAGGGGAAGGCCACAGCATTTGGAGAGCCAAGTGCATCCCCAGCTCAAAGGCAGTCCCTTTGCTGAGCACAGAAGAGGGCGGCAGCGCCAGGGGCTGGCGCCAGGATGGGCACCGCGCTGGCGTTGCTGCGGGGAGCCCGAGCACGCTGCAATGCGGGCAGGTCGCGATGCCGCAGCCCGGCTCCCCACCGCCCCGCACGCACCACCGACCTGGCTGCTTCTCCATGCCGGCCTCTGCCTCCGCTTCGGCGTCGGTACTCGCCGCCTCCACAGCTGGCAGCGGGGCTCGAGTGAAGGACTGCCAGGCTACCCGCAGGGACCCCAGCAAGTTGTTCTTCAGGTCCACACTCATGCGAGTCAGCCCTTCTTTCAGCTCTGAAAGGCAGGAGGGGTCGGCGTGGGGCTGGGGGCCGCAGCGGCTGCCCCGGGCCAGGGGAGAGGGGCTGCCCTTTCCCTTACCTAGGTGCATTCTCTTCCTGCCCTTGTGGTGAGGCAGCAGCATGGGCTCAAACTCCACATCTGGGACGATCATGGGCTCAATCCTGTACGCCACCGGGTCGAACTGTATGGAGGAGGGGGACAGTGAGCCAGGGCTCATGCTCCACGCGTCTCACGCAGGAAGGCTCTGGGTCTTATACCTACGGGGTGGAAGATGTTGAAGAAGCCTTTGCAGGTGGGCAGGCTGTAGTTTGGGTTGATCCGTTTCACTCCTCGCACCGTGAGAAACATCCCAATGGGAGACCCAAAGGCAAAGAAGATGGTGGGCTTGTAGTTTAGCTGAGGATAGTTTGCCGAGACCTAGGAGGGAGGGAGATTTGGGTTTCTTTCATGAGACAAACTCCACCCTGTTGTTACGAGTGCCTTGTTGTTGGAGCTAGAGCACGGTGCCGAGCTCAGTAGTTACCTGTCCTAAGCCAACGTCCCGGTATTGGCAATTCCCGCCATCGTCTGTGCTGTCCAGGTCATGCTGTGACGGGGACCCAGGCTCCGCTCTGCGCTCCCCGCTGTGCCCAGGACCTGCTGCGCTCTGGTCCTGCAGCAACACAACCAGGAAACCCCGCTAGTGCCGCTCGTGCAGCGAGCCCACGCCACGTCCTGCCCACCCGTGAGCAAGTGCACGAGGCAGCGAACTGCCCGGCATCCCTCAGCCTCCAGAACTAGGGCGGTCTTGGCAGCATCATCCTACTCCAGCCAACCACCTCCCTCGCTGGCATCACTAACTTCAGTCTCTACCACCGTTAACGAGTCCTCCTGCTCTGATCAGCCTTACGGGCCATGGGATAAAGGGATCCCGCAGTAGGGCAACACCAGCATAACACGCGGCAGCAGCAAGCAGCTCTGTCACCACAGCTAAACACAAGCCTGTGACAGTCCCCGGAGCAAGGATGGCCAGGAGGGAGGAGGTCGGGGCGCTCAGGGACTGATCAGAAGTGGTGAAGGCTGGTCCTTCTCTGGGAGTGATGGGATGTGGCCTGGATGAATACAAGCTGAGCAGAAGACAAACCTGCATCTCTGTCTTGGAGCTGAGGTAATGAAGTATCTTCATTCTTGGTCCTAAGGGAATTCCCATTTCTTTAAGGTTCTTCTCTGTGCACAAGAACTGGAAAACAAGCAACCCAGATATCAGTAGAGGAGCAGAGAGGTGTGTGCGGTGAAGTATTTCTGTTCTCTGTGATTCCGTTCCTGCTGCACTCCTCAGAGACATTTCATGTGTGAGTGACTCAGTACCAGGAAGATGTGCACAGGGTAAGAGGACTGGGAAGAAAAGCAAAGAAGAGACAAACAGACAGCAAAACAGGAGAGCTCCTTACCAGTGCTTGCCTGTCCATTTTCTCCTTCTCAAAAACATCACAATATTCAGACAGCTCCAGCTTCTTCAGGATATCTTTTACTTCCTCGATACCCCTGTTGCTTGAGGTTGTCCTGGACCCCTGTGAATAGAGCCATCAGGAATCATGCTTTTTGCTCACTTATTTTCTCCCTTGTGTTTTTGAGTCTCTCCCCCTTCCCCAAGCAGCTGCAGAAGGAGGAGGTCCCCAGGGGTCCAGACGCTGCTGGAGAGCGCATACCTCTTCGCTGTGCTCGTCTTCCTCGGGAGCAGCCTTCTGGTTCGTCAGGAGATCAAACAAAATCAGCGACCCTAAAAACCAGACGCAGGCAGACAGAGCATCAGCATCTCATCGGGGAAAAGCCCCAAGCCATCTCCTTTGTGGGATGAAAGACCAGTACCCTCCCTGCTCCCACGGTACAGTGACATTCAGGGGACCCGCGGGCGGGACCCCTTACCCAAGCTGTGCCCCGCAATGGAGACCCCCCCTTTGAAGAGCGGGTTCCTCTGCAGGAAGAGCTGGTAGAGGCGGTTCATTTCGGACGCCACCGTGTCCACGATGGTCTGGCAATAGGTGGAGCTGTTGTAGAAGAAAACGTCCAGGATGGTGTCGTTGATGAAGTGACGCAGGCGATTGATGCTCGGCAAAGTGATTCGCTCCAGGTCACTGGGGGAGGGAAAGAGGAGAGAAGGAATTGCAGTTAGAGGCAGCAGTGAACCCCACCACAGCTCTAAAGCAGAATGTAAGTTCAGAGGAGGATTGCCACCATCTCAAAGGACATAATGTTGTAATCCAGACCCTTGGCGCATGCCAAGACCGAAGGTAGAGCACGGGCTCTTACACTCCAGGCAGCAGTAGGGAGCCTGGCCTTTCTTCCCCAGGAGCCAAACCTGCTCTCTCCCCTTCCCAGGGCACTGCGGAGCAGCGCTTGAGTGCAGAAATGGGGTACTCGGTTTCCAGAGGCCTTTAGCAAGGTGTGGATGCCCACAGTCCCTCCTGGTATTAGCCAGGGAAAGGCAGCAGCCTCCCCTCTGTGGCTGTACACTGATCAGAGCAGGAACATGCTGTGCTCTGCAAAACAGGGCTGCAAAAGACGGTGGGGAGGGGGTCTGGCACGGCGGTGCTCTGCGGGACCCCATCTGTCCTGCTCACCCGTGCACGCTCAGCCCTGAACACTCTCAGCTTTCCCTTTGCCTGCAGCGGCCACCGGGAAAAGCAGAGTTTACGCCGGAGGAGGCTGTCTGTGCGCTTTGCCATTCCCATGGACACCGGCACCGGAGGAGGTGGCTGTCCGGGACACTTACACGTCCACCCCGGTGGAGTGGAGGGAGCTGTGCCAGTTCACAGGTAGGAATTCCACGCGGCCGATCCGCTGCTCCTCCTGGGCTTTCTTGAAGTGCGCTTGCAGCATGCTCAGGGAAACATTCCTGAAGTCATTCACTGGAAAAGAACATGAACTCTTACCGAGATCCACCAGGCTGCAGGGCCAGCCTGCTGCATCAACAACGCTTAATAAGATAAAAGAAAAGATCATTACCAGGGGAAATCCCACCAGGGTCTTTAATCTGCTGCTGCTACCCTAAGACCTTGAATCTTTAACTACAAGATCAGGGGAAGGCTGCATGTCCTTACATGGGTGTTTACTGGATTTTGCTGTCCCATCTGTAACAAGTCTCCTTTCCACATGGGCAGGGCTTTAACACAGCAGTCGGGATAAGAAAGGTGCTTTTGGGAATTTAAAAAAAAATAAATCTGTTGCGAAGATGCATGTGTTAGAAAGAGAATCCTAAGGGAGGAGATGAAATCACTCAGTTCTGAGGGAGAGAGGCTGATTTCCTTGATTTCAGATGGTCAGCAGCCTTGAAAATAGTTTCATCAGATGAACATATAGAAGAATAGACTGCATTAAAGCAGAGGTATATTTTATAGGAACTAAAGACAGTCTGCTGTGAAAAATCTCTGCTTCCTTGATTTCTTCAAGTTAAATTATGTCGGGCAGTTTCAGTGATCACCTCTCCTGCAGAACTGAAACACTCTGAGCAGGTCAGACCAGAGTGACTTGGTGTAGCATCCTGTCACCAATATTGATCAACAGTGGATGCTTAGAGGAGTGTGTAACACCAGCGAGAACTTCCTCGCACGCTCTCCCCACCTCCCGGCACTCGCAGCCTGCGGATCTCCCGAGCCAGAAGCAGCGCCCCTGCTTTTGGTCCAAAATCACTCCAGAGGCTGCTGGATGGGGTGTTGCCTGTTTGACTTCTCCCAGTGAGATTAACCCGTAGCAATAGACTGAGCAGGTTACTAATTAGTTTAGCAGATTTAGACAGTTCCTTGGAAAATCTGTATCCAATTTGGGAAACTCACTATTTTGAGCAGCAGCAGAACACAGTGATGAAAAGAGGTTGCCCAAACCTTTCCAGATGGTAGGATTTAATGGGTTAGTGAGCGGTGCATTCACGCTCCCCACTGCAGTCAGCAAATTCGACTGTGCAGCTTGCCAGCGTGAGGGTCGGGATGGTCTGAATGCACTTTGACAGCATTTCTCATTGTCTGAGCAGATGAGGGTTTGCTGGCTCCGCTAAAAGCCGTGTATGGAAACAGGACCCCGACCGGGCTCCACACCTACCACACTGGACGATGCTCCTGAACCGAATGTCGCACGCCGGGCCGATCCCGTGCACCACGAAAACCAAGTGATCAATTTGCAGAGGCTCCCCTAAGGAGGAGAGAAGAGTTCAGAGTACGGGCCCTGCGGGAGACATCACTTAATGCGGAACGGACCCGCTGAAACCACATGTTCTGCAGGAGAGCGGAGCCTCCCATCCTCACCTCAGCCAGGTGAAAACCCTTGAGTCGGTCTGGGGTTTGTGCCTAAAGGGCAGTGGGATTTCTCATGTTTCTGAACTGTTTGTCCTGCTCAATTCAGCTGCCCACCCTGGGATGGATCCAGATCAACAGGACAGTAGGGGAAGGCGAGGCGGCTCGTCCCCCCTTCTGTCACCATCCTCACTTCAGCGGGAGCGGATGGGCTTCGCAGTTGACACCCACCCGGGCATGGGGCACGTTCAGCACAGGAGAGGGCAGGGCCAGGAGCCACCCGGCCCCCGCGTAGCTGCATCTCTCAGGTAGGCACCAGGTGAGGTTACATCTTGTTCTCTGCTTCCCACACACTTTAGTTTGCATACGTACTTTCCCGAAGGCACGCACGCATGGAAAATGAAGGGGTTAGACGGGAGTAACTGCCTGTCCTCACCACGGGGACAAGTCCTGAGGCCCGACGGGAGCTCAGGGACAGCTGGGAGGGGGCAGAGCTGACCCACAGCTTCAGAGATGGGGAGGGCACGTGTGCCAGAAAGTCACCTGCATGTGGGTAAGTGACAAACCCCTGTGTCCCTACCACATAAAGAAACTCCTCCTTTACGAACATACACGCCAAGACCTCAGGGTTAATTTCAGGCACTGCAGTGCTTTCAACAGCTCTGGTCTCAGCGCAGGAGCTGGAAGCGCAGTGCCTTCTCCACATGTGTCTGACACCTCTGCACGTTCAGTTATGCTGTGGGCTCTCTGGTGCTAGGAAGGTTTCTGAAAACTATTCAGTTCTTTTTGGCAGGCAACTTTTAGATATGCCCTTCATTTAAAGGATCACGGAAGCTTCTGTCAGTCATTTTGAGAACGCGGGTTGGAAAACAGACTCTGTAGCTTTGGAAGGGTGGGAGGGAGGGAGGGAGAAGCGAGCTCACCATTGGGGATCTCGGCAGCGATGTTTTCTACTCCTCTCTTCACAGTCCGAGGCCGACCTTGTTCCGTAGGAGTTGAGCCCCAGTCATCGGAGGTGGCAGCCGGGTGGTAGTGCACCATCAGCTTGTAAACAAGAAGAGCGTGTCATTAAGCTGCGCTGCACACCGTGATTAAGCAGAGGAGAAATTTTGCTACAAGAGCGGGTCGGTGGTACGGGGTGGTACCAGACCACGATGTTTAACTGCGCTGGTACGAGCCCTTTGCACAAAGAGAGCGAAAGGTGTTGAAAAGAAACATGAAGGTGTGAAGCAGACTCTGCACTGGCATTGCCCTCTACGCTGGCGCGGGCGGGCAAGGAGAATGCCCTCTGGACAGAACTGATTGCTCAGCAGACATGGTTAAAAAAACAGCATAAAGCCAGAGCATAAAGAGAGACCCTGAAGAGAACGGAAGGGATGTCCTTGGTGGTCGATACACAGATCGCCAGGCCCTCCTCACCTTTGGGTTGTGCAAGATAATGATTTCCCTGCTGGGGGACTCCAGTTTCTTCTTCCACTCATCCAGGGTCACAGCAATCATGTACGCTTCCTGAGGAAGAGAACACCCTCTGTGAGTCAGCTGAACGTATTCCCATGAATATTCAACCACTTGGGACATTCCCCACCCACGTTACGGTATCTCTTATCAACACATTTTGTGAAAGAGGCAGCGAAATCAGCCAGGCCAAGCTGGAGGAGCAGCAGGGTCATCTGAGTGTCACCAGCAGCCCCCATTTTAGTAGCAGCAGCAGACTTCCCCATCCACTCTGAATGGTATTTTTTGATACATCAGAATACAGATTATTGTAAAGATGTACATTTAAAAAAAAATATATATACATATATATCTTTCCAAAGAAAGTCTCCAGCTATTAACAGTGCAGACCACTGAGGTCCCTAACACCACATAGCGTTCAGTGGGTCCCCGTAACGATGATTTCTCTTTCTTGCATTCACAACTCCCTTGGCTTCGGTGAAACTGGGAGCGCAGTGAGGACGATTCTCACGAGAAGAGTCAAACTGACGTTAGAGCAGACAGGGCCAGGAAAAAACACAGCAAAGCTGCTAGAACCAGGCTGCAGGCAAGGCCAGAGCCGCACAGCATGCCGAGAGCACCCCGGCCCTTAAACGTGTAGCAGGAGGACGCCGATGGGGCTGGACGAGGGCAGGAGGAAGGGGAGGCCGCCCGGTCACAGCGGGCTGGGAGGGAGGCAGCGGCAGTGTTTAAGTTATGTTGATCAGCTGCGAAAACGCCATGCCAAAGCCTCTTTCGAGTTCACGTCCTCAGGTGTGACTGTGGTGCCAGTTGCCCCGTGTGGAGTTTGGGACATTGGGACCAGTATTTGACAATGAGAAGCCAAGCTGCTTCTCGGCAAGGCTACCAGGAAAGGCGTGTTTACCTCCAGTTCTTCACTGAAGGTCTCCGAGTAGGGAATATACTTGTTGTCCTTGTCTCCCTTGTAAAACCAGGTGCAGCGACGCACTTCAGATACCTCCTCCTCCCAATACACTGCGACGCGCTGCCTCTCCTTCAGATGCACGTCGTACCTTCCCCCCGAGGTTGGGACAACCACATCTTCTTTGTCTCTCCCTGCAGGAACCAAGGCCTGAAATTAATCGCGAGAGGAGCAGAAAGGCGTGCTACCAGAAAGCTGTACACGACGCCCGATCACAGGGATGAGACTGGAGCATCTCCTGTGCGCAGCACACACCGGCATGTACGAGCAATGGCAGTAGACACCAATGTTCTCCGTACCCAAGCATGGAGAACAGCGTCAGTGCGCATCCTGGGAGAGATACCCCAAGTCAAACTTCCCCCAAAGGCAGAAGGTAAGATGAAGGCATTAAACTACAACTGTCTTCCTCTCTAGTTCAGGCACAGCCTTACACAGACTATTCCTGCCACACTTAGATGGTGAAATGTGAATTTGTGGCCCTGGGAAGTGCGCTGCATAACAGTGGAGGTGCGGGTCTCCAGGTCTCTAAGCCATTCCCTTCTAGAACAAAGAACTCCGCACAGATCCCAATATGGCCTTCAAATTCTGTTAATTCTGCTGCCTTTTGGGTCTGCCTGCTGGCCAGGCTGCCGGCAGAGTGCCCCGTGCCAGGCTGTGCTCGGCACAGAGCGTCCCGGGAGAGGGAGAACGGGAGCGACCCTTGGGCGATCGGTGCTCTGCCTGCTGCCATCGGCAGCAGCGGTGCTTTCAGCGCAGTCCTGGCAGTGGGCTGCACGGACGGGCGATATTCGGCAGCACGAGGGCCTCATGCCAAGCGGTGCCGCTCAGAGCAGACCCCGGTGCCTGGGAAGCACCTTCCAGGAGCGAAGTATCTCCCCAGCGAGATTGCTGCCATCCTGCTAGCGCTCGCTCTCCCCTCCACACCAGAAGGGTGCTTCGCAGTTTGATGATGTGTAATTTAGAGCATCTATCTAACGAATGAGGTCAGACCATTGGATGCATCCAAACAGCTTAGTTATTCATGCATTCACAGCTCTACGAGTAGGCACGTTGCCAAAAAAAAAAAAAAAAGTCCCAATTTAAAATTCCCGAGGGAAAATTCTGCACCCTCGGCAGAAGCCGGGGATGCGCCCAGGGGATACCCGGACGGTGCCTCCCCCGCGCACACACCTGATGCTCTCCCGCTGACCTCCCCCGGCCGGTCCCTTACGGCGATTTTAAGAGCGGGGACGAGGTGTTTCAAAACCAAAGGGCAATTTAAAAATAGCAGCGGTGGGAGCTGAAGGCGAGCGGTGCCGTGGAAACCCCCCCCACACCTCCCCGACCCGCGGAGGGGGGCTGGGGCTTTCTCTGCCGGGGGGGCAGCCCCCTGCCGAGGCTGTTCTCGCCCTACCTGAGCCGTGCGCCTCTTCCAGCCGCTCCGAGTCCTGCGCGCTGAAGGGCACCCAGCGCTCCCTGCCCTCCGTCACCCTGCGGTAGAACCAGTGGGGGACCACCGCCTCGTAGCGGTGCGCGGGGTCGGGCTCGCCGGGCTCCGGGGGGGGCTGCGCCTGTTGCTGCTCCGCCGCCGACATGATGCTGCGGCCGCGCCGAGACGCGAGTGGGCGAATTCACACAGCCTCGGAAATCCTTATTCCGGCTCAAATGGAAGGCGCTCACCGCTTCCCCCTTCCCCCCAAAAAAATATAATCCCCCCCCCTCGCTCCCTCCCTCCTGCGGCGGGTGCGCAGCGGCGGCGGGGGTCGCGGGGGGACGGACCCCGCGGGTACCCCCCCCTCCTCTTCCTCCTGCCGCGAGTGCACACGCGTGTCCGTGGGTGCGCGGCCCCCCCCCGACCCGCCGGCTGNCCTGCCTGCATCCCTTCCCTGCAATTCGGCCTGTATCCCCTGCCTGCATCCCCTGCCTGCAATTCGGCCTGCATCCCCTGCCTGCATCCCCTCCCTGCAATCCTGCCTGCAGCCCTGCCTGGAATTCTGCCTGCCACCCTGCCTGTATCCCTCCCTGCAATTCTGCCTGCATCCCCTGCCCGCAACCCTGCCTGTATCGCTCCCTGCAATCCTGCCTGTGTCCCCTGCCTGTATCCCCTTCCTGCATCCCTGCCTGCAATCCTGCCTGCAGCCCCTGCATGTATCCCCTGCCTGCAACCCTCCCTGTATCTCCTGCCTGCAGCCCCTGGCAGCAACCCTGTCTGCATCTGCTGCCCACAACCCTGCCCACATCCCCGGCCTGCAACCATGCCTGCATCCCTGCCCGCAGCCCTGCCCACAGCCGCAGCTCTCGGGAGGGTTGCACAGTTGGCAGTGGCCCGGGTGGATCCACTCCCAAACACCATCGCAGGCAGGCGATGCCAGCGCTAATTAGGACTCTCCGGCTTAAGTCTTGACTCCAGGCTGGTCATTACACCCCTAAGCCGGATGCAGGCGGGCAGGGGTGCACAGTGTCGGCACAGCATCACCGGGAAGCACATGCCTTCATGCCAGTTGCCTCCCACGTGTGGCGTGAACAAACACTTGAGCGCAGGGTGCTCTGCAGCAGAAATCATGAGACGCTGATTTAGTGTTTGTTTTTCAATCCTTCCGTGCCCCTTTCGCCTCAGTGGAGATTGAGAAACCCTCTTCTGATGGCGAGTGCTGCTCGCAGAGGCGATAGGCAACCCCGGAATAAGAGTTTGGTTTCTGTAGAGATGAGCCTCCTGATAAATACAGACACACTTTCTAATTTGGGGTTGTGTGATGTGGGTGGATGCTGTAAGATAAACCGGTTGCCGGGAATCGTCATCCCAGTGCTCACCTCTGCCACGGCAGTTACTGGCTAGGAAGACTGAATGGCCAGAGGTGCTAAAATCCTCACTTTTGCATCTGTAGAGCAAATGGCTGCAAACCTCATCCATGCAGCCTTGCCTGCGCAGGGCCTATGCCAGCTCGGTGCTGACACAGCTCCTGCCTGCGCCTCTGCTGCAGCGGCTTTCTCCTTTCAGATCGCCGTCCGAGCCGTGACCCACTTTGGTCCTGCTTTGAAGGAGACGGGAGGCGGCGGGGACACAGCGGGGACGGATGCAGTTACATCAGTGGGAGTTTTCTGCAGGCTGCGGTGTGGAAGGTATGCCCCCATCCCTGCTCTCGGCTCGGCTCAGCTTTGGGGGAAACACACAGAACCCACCGTGTGCCTCAGGGATGCAGAAACGTCAGCCGCAGCCACCTCTTCTCACAGAGCTGTTCGAATAACCAGCCCCGCTGAAATGATAACCTGCCATTTCAGCCCACTTTTTGATGTTCTTTCATGTGCTTTTCACTAGAGGTTTACATAACCCTCTGCCAAGTCCTTCCCACGTGCGGGGACTAAAACTCCGGAAGAGGAAATATTGTAAATGAATACATTACCTTGATAGGTTCAGCACCAAAACACCAGAGAAGAAACCCTCCTTCCTCCCAGGCTGTGTCTGGCTCAAATGCCACGCACACACTTTCAGTTTTTCCTATGAACAGATAAAGGTATCATTCTTACCACGTCTCCACAGCGGGAAACCTTTGTCCCCGTCCACAGAGCACTGGTGATACAGCAGCCGAGTGCACGGGTTTTATTTCTCTCCTCGCTGACTGCATTGCAGTGCTACCGAGTCTGCAAGGTATCAGGATTGCTCCACGCTCCTCCTTGCACTGCTAGAACTGACTTACCTCTTTTCCCTGGCGACTGGCAGGGAAGGGAAATGAGTGTTGGAGCAAACAGGATGCAATAAACAATACAGTTTTGTTCCTGATGCAATTCTTGCTGCTGAAACAAATACAGAAAATAAAGTTTCAGCCAGCCCCGCAGATTCCAGCCTCGCTGAAGCTGCTGCTTCTTTTCACGTGCCTGTAAGCAGTGACTTGCTGCGGCACTCACAGCGCCATGTCCTCAAAAAAGCAGCAGGGCTGCGGCATCAGTGCCCCGTTTGTCTATTGCCACCGTACCCAAGCGACAGTAGCAGAAAGAGCTGTGAAGCCCGTGGGCAGCGGGAGGGAGACGTGCCCCAGGGCCGATGGGTGCTGTGCCGGGGAGCAGCTCTCGGGGGTGTGCAGGGTTAGAGCTGGGCTGCAGCTCTGCCTGTTCTTGGGGTGCTTTTTGACTCAGCAAAGCGAGGGGAGACCCTGCTGTTGGGAGGGGGGTGAAGGGGAGCTGCCTACACCACTTACACCATCTCTTGCAACAACAAATTTCAGACTTTGGCTAGATCCTGCACAAAGGGAATCCAAACTCTTATTTCAGCAGCCATGCCAACCAAATAGAAAAACAAATGTGGTAACAGAGGAAGAAATGAGCTCTTTGGTAATTCCCTAGAGAGCATAAAAGTGGTGAGCCTGTGGCCTGGACTTGGTGCCCAACCTGAAACGGCCGGAGAGCGAAGCAGCGGCGTAGTGTGGTCGTACTTTAATCAGGGCTGGCTCCACTCCCGAATAGGAGTTATGGGGATCAAACGTGGATCCGCCTCCAGCAGAAAGAACCTTTGAGCCAGGTACAGGTGGTTTCAGAGCTCAGCCGTGCCCTGAGCACCAAGGAGAAATGCAGCAGAGGCTGTTCTCCCCCCAGCATCACCAGTTCTCTCCTTCCAGGCTTCCCTCCGCTCCACCAGAGCACCGCCGCCTCTGCAGCCTTTGCCTATTGCAAAGCACGGCTCAGCCCCGTGTGCTGCGCGCACAGCGGCTCCTCCCGCTCCGCCGGCTGGATTTCTCCCTTCTTGGCTTTTCTAGAAAGTGACAAGTTAGGTCTCTTTGGTACTTACATTCCTTCTTTACTTTTTCATCTCCTTCGCAGCCTTTTACAGACAAACCTTGCGGGGCACGCTAAAGGGTCAGAAGAGCAGGACTCGATAAATCTGGCATTGCGTCTGCTGGCAATCCTGCAGCACAGGGACCCAGCTTTCTGCTTCGCACCGAGCATGTCTTCAGAGTGATTGATGGGTTTTGTTGCCCATATTCCCTTTCAAAAAAACTAAATAAAGTTATTACTGTATGAAGCAAATTCAGTGAACCCGCAGCAGTCCCTTGGGAAAGATTTCAGGACAGTAGAGGCAGCATTTAACAAGACTTTCAACCATAAGATAAAACAAAGAGGGCAGAGACACCACAGTGCTGCTCTTCATTCTTCTGGGTTTAAAAAGCCACCGGTAGCAAGGCTGGTTATGTGGAAATCTTCCCTACTACGAGTATTTTCACAAAAAGAAACAACCCCAAAGCACGGATTAACGCCTGGAGACGCTGCCGACACGGCCGCCTTTATCAGAGAAGGAAAGGCGGCATTCGCTGGGGCTGGGCGGAGTGACAGGGCATCACTCTGTTCATCGTGATCTGCTGTATCTCCCAGTACAGCCCTCGATCCTCAGAATTCAGATTTCATGCTGTATCCCAAGGACGGACAGCTTGCCCCGGCTGCTCTCTGCCTGACAAGAGGACGAAATAAAATAGCAACCGAGCATTTACCCGTCCCAGGCATTCAGCTCTTTCCTGGCTCACCTCGGCTGGGGCTGTTTTTGCCGGCTGGCCACCACACGTGATCACGGACACATCCAACGAGCTGCAAAGGTCAGTCCCATGCACACAGCCCCGTCTGGGAAGGATTTGGGATCTGCCGGCTGCCTTTGGGACATCGCCGGCCGTCAGCCTGCAGAGCGCACGGTCAGGGCGCTCCCAGCCTCGGGCATGCCGAGACCCCTTCCAGACCCCTTCCAAAACACGGCCACCGGCCCTACAGCCACGGCTGAAGGCTCCTGGGGCACCTGCAGCACCTGGGAGGCGATAGGGCCACTGCACAAACAGTGCACCCCCAAACAAGGGTTCTCGGAGGTGACTTGCTGCATTCATCCCTCACCATCGGCCGCTGAGACAGCCCGGCGGGGGGTTGGTTACAGGCAGGTCTAAGTGACACAACCTTGCCCACAGCTTCTTTTTAAAGGAAAGAGACTCTGAGACGTCTTAATTACAAAATAACATTTAAAAGTTGTCAGCGTTTATTATCTCGTCACACAGAGTCATGGTTCACTTAACATGTTGTAACCGGGAGGTTGACAGTAGGCTGAGCTGCTCCCTTCCCTCCGGATCGTACAGTGCCACGAGTGTGGCATTGCAGTGGAATACAAAACCTGCAGTATGTGGGAGGACATTACAATTAAAAAGTGGATTTTTACCCAAGTGACCTGGAAAGCATTTCCAAGCATCCTGCCGTTTCGGGTTGCTCTGCTCTGACATCGTTCCTCTGCTTGTACCTCTCCTTTTCAGTGGCAGAATCGAGATTTCCAGGCTGTGTTCCCATGTCCACGGGGCACACCAGGGACTGGCTCTTCGCGACAGAGGAGGAACAGCATGACGTGACATCTGCTTGCGTTGATGGGCCGCCGACGTGGTCCCTTTCTGCAGCACTTCAGTGTAGCTACTTGAGTGCACTAAAACCAAAGAAAACCCCACGATGACACACAAGATTTTATGGTGAAGAAGCTGAAGCTGAAAACACGCAGTGACTGACGAGCTCAGAGTCCTGGTTTGTGGCTGCACGTTGCAGTACCGTTGTGACCACAGCTGACAAGTGTTCCGGCTGCGTAAAGAACTGCTGTGGCTGCAGGAGGCACCTACAGACTGGGCCCGGTTTGGGGAACTTTGTACAGTGATTTTCTTCCTGCTGATGCAGAGGATGCGGATCCCCACGGAGACCTCTACAGCGTAAGCACCTCGGGTGGTTCTGCTTTTCCAAAGCCCGGAACAAACAAACAATTCAGTTTGCTGCTTCAGACCTCTCTTAATTTGTCCATTGCCAAGTTATTTGTTGGGGCTGGGCTTCTGGGGTGGGGTTTTTTTGGTGGGTTGGTTTGGTTTTTTAACTCGGGGCTTATTGCTATTCCATTGTCAATACTGCGTAGCAGAAAGAGCTGAGATTTAACAGAACTAAAACTCTTTGGAACCTCAACAACAGACTGTGTGTTGCGGCTGATGTACTTTCACAATCCCTTTCTTTCCAGTTTTTCCAGTATGGCCTGAATTCTGTGGACGGACTCTTTCCTGGCCTGCCGGACACTGTCCTGGCCACCAGTCTCGATGGAATCCAGTTCCAACAGCAGCTTGGTCAACATCTCCTCCAGAAGCCGGTAGGATTTATCTGTCTTTTTTCCTACAAATTCATCCACCTCTTGCTCCAGCTGTTCAGCGTCCCCCATAACGCGGAGGATTCTCTGAATCTCCGGCTGGATGGCCGCAGAATTTGTTGACGGCTGCCCAGCCAAAAGCTTCCGAGATGCAGTGTCGTACATTTGGGGCTGTGCGCTGTACTGCACCCTGGGGTTTGAGGGGGGCGGCTTGGCGTTGAGCGGCGTGGCTGGCTTGTGGTCGTTCATTGTCGCGGCGTGCTGGTGGTTGACATCGGAATAGTAGTTGTGGTGGTTTGCACTTTGCTCAGGTTTGTCGTAAGCGGTGTCCTACAATCAGAAGGAGAGAATATCTTTCAGTGCATTTCCCTGAAAGCCGGGTTTGTAACCTTGCGCTAGAAAGGCAGGCGAGCAGCGCTGAGGGAACTGGGTGGCAGGTGGCACTGTGACTGCTTTGAGGTGTTCATGCCTGCGGGGATAGGGCAGACCGGGTTAGGCGTGATGTCACCAGGGATCTGGGCAGCGTTTTCTAGACTGTCACGCACCGTGACATCATAACACATCACGTCCCCGCAGGCTGGCACCCCGTGTCCTGCCAAGCGGGCTGGTTTCTGTGAAAAGTCCCAAAGAGGGACACGGGACCCACGCTCCAGTCCCTGGCTGTTAAAGAACAGACCCCTGGCAAGAGGCACGTGTCTAGAAGAAACAGCGTGAGCCACTGAACGCTCGGTACCCGTGAACAGGGGAGATACTAAATGGATTTCAACACAGTCCCATTTGGATATTCTGGAGAAGACACTTCTCTGCAGGTAGTGCTTTTGAGCTGTTCCCAAGTAACAGCAGCCCCCATCCCCGAATCCACACATCCATGCCAGCGCTGCTGCCCAGGGACCAAACCTCTGGAGAGCCATTTGACTCCTGACCAAACCCAGGGGAAGCCGAGATGAACAGACCCCATCAAATACGTCATTTCCTTAGATTTTTTGCTTAAAACATTCCTCAGTAGAGGATGACTGTGCCCAAACCAAGCACTTGTGAAGGAATGCAGGAGTCTGCAAAGTGACCCGCAGGTTCGTCCCACACTCTGGGCTGGAGGATTTCTGACAGTATTTGCTGTTTGAGAGGGAACTGGACAAGCAAGACGACGTCTGACCCATTTTGAGACCTGCCCTGGGACATCTGGTATCTCCAGTACCTTTCTGGAATTACAGCCCTGGATTTTGGTCTTCTGTATGCAAATAGGAGATTTTGCTGGCAGTACTTTGGATACCTGCTGCTTTGTTTCTACCTAAACTGACTGTGCTCGGAGAAGGGGGCATCCCCAGGAGACAGAGGCAGGCTTTGAGGAAAGCCGTATAATTTAGGAGGTCTGACCGCAGCCGGGACCCAGTGTGGGCACACACTGTAGAAGCACCAGCTGTACCTTTGAGTCCCACGCGGGAGGGTGGGAAGGAGCTCCGCTGCCAGTCCAGGGTGGATGCGATTCGGAGACGAACGGGTTCCCGTGCGCCGGAGCAGCGGCCCACGCGTAACGCGGCTGCACCCCATAGACGGTGGGAGCCCACGTGTCCTCCGGGGGTCTGGGCTGTGGCGGGGGCCCCTGTGGTGTGACTCCGGGATTGTCTCCATACGGATACTGCGGGATGGGCATTCCCGGGGTCTGTAAGGAAAGGGGGAGGAACAGGCGTTACCCCCAGAGTCACTCCGAGCACTGCTCCCTCCAGACAGCCCTGGGAACAGCCGCAGCATCAGGCTTGCTGCCCAATTCCTGCTTTCCGAGCCCAAGAGCTTGGAGCCTCTGGAGAATGGGGTGACCACCAGTTTTTATCAGAATAAAACCAGGCAGAGCAAGCTGCACGAGGCACAACAGCCATTATTACCCACAGATCCATCGGAGGAGGCACTGCGGGCTTTCCTGCTGCTGCGGCCCCATAAAACTCTGCCCCAGGAAGTGCAAGCACCACCGCCGGGGCTGGATATGGCTCTTACCTGCGGTGGGGAGTAGCCAGGAACCTGCTGCCTCCGGAGAGAGGACCCCTCGGTGGGGCAGTCCGGTGGGGCGTAGCTCCAGGAGGGAGCAGGCGACGGGGGCCGGTACATGCCCGTGGACTCTGCGGGGTAGGGGGTCCGTGCGGGCCCGGAGCAGTAGTACCCCCGTGTCTGCGGCAGGCTGGCATAGTGTGAGACAGCACCGGGAGCCGGAGGGTACGGGGGGCTGTAGGCTCCGTTCGCGTAGGGAGAATCCATTGCCTGGGGAGGAGGGAAGAGCAGAGGGAAGGTGATGGGGCATGGACATGGGGCAGAGGGGCTCTGCTCCAGCCCAGCAGCAGCCCGGGGAAAGAGGATCAGCCCTTCCTACAGCATTTAACTGGGGGGTTCCTTCACCCCCAAGCTGATTTGCCCCAGTTTTAGGTTTTCCTGCTCTAACACGGCTTTCTGCTGGCCATTGCCAATAAACGCTTTGGTCCCACCGCCCTCGCAGCACGCTGGGGGAGACAGGCAGTGTTGGGGGCTTTACAGCGGGATAGACTTGTCTGGAGGGCGGGAGAAGAGGGGATACGTTGAGCTTAACCACGCTGCGCTCAGCCCAGCTTTGCTCAGGAATCCGCCTAAAATTCCTCACAAGCCGCTCCTCGGAGGTTCAGCCACCTCAATGTAGTCACCGACTGGTGGATGTAAAACACTCCAGGAAAGTTCATTTCCTCTTTCGGTCTGCAAACAGAAGTGATGCAAGCGGACAAGATCTACCAGTTCTGGGGCCTCAGGAGGAGGGTGTCCAGATCACCGAGCCGCAGGTCGTGCGGCGGCCGCGGGAGCAATCAGGTTTGACAACTTGTCGTGCGAAAGGTCTGCACGCCCAGAACGTTTGGGAGAATTTATCTGAACACATCCAAGTAATCAATGTGTATTGAACGTGAGCTTCCATCTAACCGTAGTGGAGATAATTAAGCGTTAGGATTTCAGGATGACTCCCTGTAGCTTTGGGCAAAGCAGTTTTTTGCCCGCGAGCTGTTTCACGGAGGAGAGATTGTATCACCTGCGTGCCGGGATTTATGAAAGAGCTGGATCAAACCTACACATCCCATAGGATTAAAACAAACCACAGTTATGTCTGGACAGCAGACAACCTCTTTGGAAAGAGTAAAGCCTTTCCCTTCACACAGTATTTGCGCAATGGCCCCTAAAAAAGCTATTGCTGCAATAAAAACAACAAATAACAGAGCCGGGAAGAGCAAGTCATGGGACCGGGGCGCAACGGGACTGGCGAAGCTTTTTCCTTGTTCTGTGCTGCCGGTTCCGTTCCCCTGGTGGGGTCTGTCACACAAATGCCACCGCTTATGTGGCTGGCACCTTTAGTCTGCGGTGCCTGGGAAGAGGGGGACACGGCAGGGGTGGGACCCTCACGTCCCACACTCGCTGCGGGATAGGGGCAGCTCGCTCTGTCGGTGTGGGGCCGGTTAGGCGGCACCGGGGCACAGTGCCGGGACCGGAACATGGTGCAGGGCTGATTAGCCAGGACCAGGACATGGTGCCAGGACTGGGACGTGGTGCGGAGCCGGTTTTCCGGCACCGGGACGCATCCTGGCCGGCGATGCCCAGCTCTCGGGGGTCATCTCGGCAGCAAACCCACCGAGGATGGCGGCATTTCCCCCGTGAGCTCTCCATTAAAACACACGCCCCAGAAATGTCACCTTGAACTGGATACGAAGGTAAAACTTTCCCACGTTCATCGTTTTACGCGGTTTTATCCGGTTCGAAACACCTGCCCGAGCCCGGCGGGACGGGCGAGCAGATTTTTGATGCAAACGGATCTTTTGGGAAATGGAGCTACGAGAGCTGAGGAAAATCACTAAATCCGACTTTAGGAGGAGACCGCAGAGCCGGAGAGCGCGTCGCGGCTCGGTGCCGTTCCCCCGCCACCCAGCCCGGCTGTGCGCTGGGGGAACGGGCCGCGGGGCTGACCCGCACCGCCGGGCTCCGGCCTCCCGCTGCCGCCCGACCCGGTGGTGGCGCCGTCCCCGGTGGCCGTACGGTGGGAAGCTCGGCTGCCCGTTAACGGGGGGGATCCGCAGAGACCGGGTCCGTAGCGCTGCCCCCCCCGTCCCTCCCCCGCCAGCCCCGCCGCCGCCGCCCCCGCCGTTACCTGCGAGGCCGCCGGCGGGCGGGGGGACCC
>VUYV01000809.1:37607-63026 GCA_008711295.1 Anarhynchus alexandrinus | reverse complement strand
CATGGTGTGCGGGCGGGGGGGCTGCTCCGCCGCCCGCCGCCCCCCCCCCCCGTGCCATGGAGCTGGAGAACATCGTGGCCAACACCGTCCTGCTCAAGGCCCGCGAAGGTACCGCGTGTCCCCGCCCCGTCCCGCTCCGCGTCCCGGTGTCCCGTCCCGGTCCACGTTCCCACGCTGCGCCCCGGCTCCCCTCCCCGCGGCTCCCCCCCCTCCCGGCCCCGGCGGGCACCCTCGGCCCGGGTCACCCCATACCACCGGCCCCCCCCGTGGGCACCCCGGGGCCGCGCCGTCCGGGGCGGTGGGTGACCGGGAGGGCTCCTCCCGGTTGGCATCGCCGCTCTCCCGGGAGGGGACGGCCGTCCCGCCGCTGCACCCCGCGCCGTGGGGTCCGTCCGTCCGTCCCACCCACCCTGCGGACCCCGGGACGTGGGGCACGGAATTTAAAAAGCAGTTTAGGTGTCGGTTCGGTTTCCCCAAGGGATGCGTGTGCCGAGGCGCCCCGGGCTCAGGACGTGGGTCGGTCGAGAGCCCCTCTGTCTGTCCGTCCGTCCTTCCGTGCCAGCGGGACGTGGCTGGCGTGGACAGGGCTCGTGCGAGCAAAACTTTGCTGGTGCCAGGGCGGCTCGGTGCAGGCCTGAGCGAAACGGGCGCTGCCAGGAAAAACATGGCCTTGCCGGTGCGGCGGCGGAGCCGGGGGGTGCCGGTGGTGCCACCGCTGCCACCGCTCCGGATTGAGCCCCACCGGCTGCTGGGGTGAGAACTGGGGGGGCGAAGGGCTGCGGGTGTCCGCGCCCCTCCAGAAGCGGGGCTTGGCACGGGCTGCCGGGGCAGCGCGGGCGCCTTTGTTTGCTTTTGGTTTCCTTTGGAAAACCGGCGCCCTCCTCGCCGAAACCTTTGTGACCGAAAAGCAAACGGCCCCGAGAGCCCCCGGCGCTGGCGCAGCCCTGCAGGTGGGTGAGACGGGGGACGGGGTGGCTTGGAAGTCATCCCAATTTTTTTTTTATTTTTTTTTTTTTTGCAAATCCCTCTCTCCGAAAGGTTTCCTTGCCCCCATCGCACTCGCTTCCAGCAGCACCGGAGATGCCATGTGCATGGTCGGAGAGATGCCGGTGCCCGGAGTGCTGGGGAGGGAGAGGTTCGGTGTCGGGAACTGGGGGCAGCCGAATTGTTCGCACCGATGCTCCCTGCTCGGGGCCGGCCCTGCTCCTGTCCCACGGGGTGCACAACGGCCGCCCTCGTGAGCCGGAGCCTCATCCGAGCCGGAGCTGGAGAAAGGGGTTTTGGCCTCGAGGGCGAGGGGGGGCTGTGCCGCCGCGGGCGCCAAACGGGTTAATGTCGGTGCGCGACGGCTGCGAGAGGCGCCGGAAGCCGGGAAGCGGAGCGGGACGAGGGTTGGGTCCCGCTTCCCTCCCTGCCGGAGTGGGGAGGACAGGAGCTGCCTCAGCGGAAAGCGGAGCCCCCGCCGGCCGTGGCTGGGGGGTCCCCACACTTGGGGGCCGCGGGCCAGCCTCGTGCTGGAAGGTGTGGGGGGCTCGGCGAGGTCCGGCGTCCCGGAGCAGCCATCATCGCTGCCGCCTGTTACTGCATTTGACCAAATTCCTCTGTCCATGGGGCGTGCTGGGGGGGCTTCCACGATTCCTCCCTGAGCTGCTGCCGCTCGCTGCGCCCCTCGAAAGGACCTTGCTCTGCTGTAGGGCCGCCCGCTGTGGCCTCGTGGCCCTTCCTGCTGTGCACCCAGGGGCTTTGCCCCCCAAAAAGGTGGACTGGGGGGGCTGCTCCCCCTGCCCAGCTGGCGGGACTCCCCGGGCTCCGTGCCCAGCTCTCTGCTGGGGCCACCGGAGCTTTCGAGGGAGAAGTGACGTCCCCGAGGGCTCCTAAAGCTCAGGGAGCCAAAAGGGCTCGTCCGCCTGCGGAAGTGCCCGGGATAAAAACCCAGGAGCGCGCGGGTGCGGAGGAGATAACAGGCGGTGAGTAAGGATTTATGGCTCGCGGGGGCAGCCGGGTCCACACCTCGCCGGGCAGCGACGCCGTCTCACCGCACGCCGGCTGGCGGCGGGGACCCGGGGGGACACGCTCCTGCCTGCCGCGGGGCTGTCGCTGCCGGCAGCTGTGTTGGTGTAACACACCTCCCCGCGCGTGCCGTGCCGTGCTGTTTGGTACATGGGCTCCTTTCCGCCGAGGAACGGTTTTATTTTGCTTTCAGCAGCTTTTCTGGTTGCCGCGGTTGGCTCAGCGGCAGCAGCGTCCTCACCGGGGTTCCCAGTGTGGTTCCCCTGGGGGGAGTGGGGCCGAGGCGGGCGCCGATTTCTCATTTTATCCGTCCCGCTGCCCGGCGGGTGGCTGGGTCTCCTTTGCACAGGCAGCAGTGGGATGCCCCAGCACGGCTGCTCCCCGCATGTCCCCTCTCCCGGCTGCCCTGACCCTGCAGAGGATGCTGCGGGAGAGGGGCCGTATGCCACCGGGATGTCCCCGTCACTGCTCTGCTGCCCGGCACCAAGGGGTGCGTGCTGGCGGGGGGGTGGCAGTGCCGGAGCCCCCCCTGCCCTGCCTGCCGCCCCACGCCGGGCCAGGAAAGGCTGCCAGCCCTTCGTGCGGCTCCGCCGGGATCCTGCTCCACCCTGGGAAGCCGAGGCGACGCCAGCGCCGCTTCCGCAGGGGGGCTGCGGTGGGGGACATGGGCTGGGGTGGTTGTGCCCCACAGCGGGCTGGCAGTGGGGCTCAGTGCCTGTCCCAGGCGTGCCCTGCCCGCAGGGAGGCACGCGCTGCCTGCGCGGGTGCCTGCGGTGCAGATGGCAGCGATGTCTCCTTTTCTGGCCGGCGTGGGAAGCCACCCGGGCTGCCGTGGCACCGGGGGGACCCCACTTCCCAGGTCCAACGCTGTGGGGTGCAGCCCGATGCTCTGGGGTGAGAAGGGGGGCTGAAACCCCCGGGGGCAGCCGTGTGCGGCAGGAGCAGACGGCACACACCGGGGCTCCCGCCTGCCCGGGGAGGTTGAGCCGGCTCAGCACGAGGATTGTGTGTATTTTTTCCCCCCCTTTACTTCGAGGTCTTTGGCTCTCGCGTGGGCTTTGGCTCCGTGTCCTGGTGGGACCCACGTCTCAGCCTCCCTCGCTGCGGCAGCCGGCTGGGGTGGGAGCGGCGGTGGTGTCGGTGGGTGCTGGGGGGGGAACAGGACGGGTTCTGCTTTGCCTGAGCCCGCTGCGGGTGGAGGAGTGGGTCCCGCTCCCTCTCTGCCCTGGGGCCTCGGTGGGAGGTGGGTGGCTCTGCCGCCGGTCAGATTTGGTGCGGTTTCACCGGGGGATGCGCTGGGGATGGGACGCGCACCGGGACGTGGTGCTCTTCCCCGCGCGCCCTGGCTGTGCCGTGCCTGGCACGCTGCGGGGGGGACCGGACAGGGGAAGGAGGATGCTGCAGCGGGAGCCCGTGTGGAGGCAAAACACTTCTGAGCTGAGCCTCCCCAGGGCTCAGCCGGGGGAGACGCGTTGGGGCGCAGGTGATGAGCGTTGATTTATTTTTATTCTCGCAGCAAACAAGTTGAAATTTGGAAGGAGCGCTGTAAAGCGTCGTGCGGGGTGCCCCGGGGGGCTGATACCTGCAGGGGCTGATACCTGCAGCGTCCGTGGAAGAGGCGGGAGGGAACGGGCAGCGTGCTGCTGAGCCCGGCCACGAAGCCGCAGCCGCTGAGCATCCCTGCGGTGCTGGGGCTGCCTGGGCCGCCCGTGTCGGACGGCTGCTGGGGCGGGTGGAGGGTCTTTGATGCCTGGGCATCACCCCTTTGCCAGCCGCCCAGGGGGCTCCAGCCTGCGCACCGTGGCTGAAGGGGAGCGGCTGCTCCTCTTCCTCTTCCTCGGGCGCCGAGCGCTCAGCACCGCGTGCCACCGGCGTCGGGGTGAGCAGAGTGCCCGGGGATCCGCGCCCTCTCGCCGACGAGGCGGCTCCGCTGGCTGGCGCGGGGCTATTCCTGCCGGAGGAAACGGGCCGATGACAGCAGGAAGCTCTGCCCGGCCGAAACGCCGTCCCTGCCGGAGCCCAGCACCGCGGCGTCCCGCAGGCTCGCCTCGGCGTCACCGGGGCCGGCGGCGGGCGGTGCTGGCCGGCCACCAGCTCGGAGCCGCGCTGATGTCAGGTCCCTGCAGGGATGACTTCACGCGTCAAGCATCCGCCCGCGAGGAGCGGCTGCTGCTGTGGGGCCATCCCTCTGCCCCGTCCCCGTCCCCATCGAGTCCCCGTCCCCGAGGAGGCAGAGGCTGGGCTGCTGCGGCCCCGCGGGCAGGAGGAGCAGTTTGGGGGGGAGATAAGGAAACCAGATGTTTACGGGAAGAGCGGTGTGGGGCCACGGCATTGTTTGGGGAGGAAACCTGCACCCACCGGGCTCGGCCTCCCCCGGTGTTGGGCAATGCTGAGGGGGATCCCGTTCCTGCCCTGGAGTGGGGCTGGGAGCTGTGACCGAGTGGGAATCCCCTCAGCTGTTGGGGGCCAAAGTCCCGTCGGGGGTCAGAGCCCTCTCCAGGGCTGACAACGTGTTTTCCCACGAGTTGCCGAAAGCCCCAGCGCTGGCGGTGTGCGGGTATACGTGTGAGCGGTGGGTTTTGGGGACCAGCAGTGGTGGGATGGAGGGGAAACCCCAAACCGGGCAGCTCTGCAGGACTGGGCAGGGGCTCTGCCGCCCCGTTCCCCCCCCCCCGTCGCTGGCACTGCCCGTCCTGCCGGCGTGACCTCTTCTTCTCCCTCTCCCCCCGGCTGCAGGAGGTGGCGGCAAGCGGAAAGGCAGGAGCAAGAAGTGGAAGGAGATCCTCCGGTTCCCGCACGTCAGCCAGTGCGATGAGCTGCGGAAGGGCCTGGGTGAGCCGGGGAGGGCACCGGGAACCGGCAGAACCGGCTCGCGGGTCGCGGCCGCGCTGGGGGCACGGGGCCGTGGCGTGTGCTGGGCACGGCGTGTGGCACGTCCCGCCTTCCCTTGCAGAGCAGGACTACGGCAGCCTGTGCCAGAAGCAGCCCATCGGCCGGCTGCTCTTCCGGCAGTTCTGCGAGACGCGGCCGGAGCTCCTGCGCTGCATCCGCTTCCTGGACGCCGTGGTGAGGGACCCCGCGGGATGCCACCGCGCCGGCTCCGCTCGGGGCCGCTGATGCGCAGAGGCATTTTCCCGGGATGGGGCTGGTCGGGGTTTTGCCCCGTGCCCTGGCAGGTTGGCAGCGTGAGCCCCACGGAGCGGCTGTGGAGCGGTACCCGGGGGGCTGCGGGGGAGGCAGAGACCACCCCATCCCAGCGCTGCGGGTTTCTCTCGGGGTCGTGCCGGAGGAAGGGGTCTCTCGGTCCCAGCAAGCTCAGAATGCGGCTGGAGAAGCTGCCCCACGGTGGCCGCGAGGTTTGCCACGGTGCCAGGAGATCTCGGCTGCTGGCGGAGGGGAAATGACCCGCGATTCCCATTCTGGCAGGGTTTGGGTCAGCAGCGGGTGCGTGCCCTGCGCAGCAGGGTCGGCTTTTGGGGGGAGCAGCCGGAGCCTCTCGGGTGCGCAGAAACCCGACAGCCATGGGGGCTGCCATAGGAAACACGTCCCTGTAAAAAGCCCCCGGCTGTGCCGGCTCTTGGAGCTCTCGCAGGACATTTTTTCCCCCCTTTTGAATAACTAGAGCCGCCCGGGCTGCAGCGGGCCTGGGTCTGGCAGCTGCTCCCCTGCCCCCCTGCCCTGCCTGCTGCGGGGAGCAGCGTGGGAGACCCCCGAGCGCTGCCAGCGCCCCCGGCAGCCCCCCCGTGCCCGTGGGGTGGGTGCAGGCGGCTCCCTCGCCCCATGGGGGGCACGGGGCAGAGCTGTGCCCGGTGCACTGTCTGCAGCCCCCTCCTCTCCCCCGGGCATCCCAGGCGGACTACGAGCTCTCCCCGGATGAGAAGCGGAAAGAGATGGGGGAGGAGATCATCCGCCGGTTCCTCAAGCAGGAGGTGAGTCCTGGGGGGGCTTCACCCCTCTCCCCAGGCAGCCGGAGCAGGAGGGGGTGAGGATGGGATGGGAGCAGGGGCAGCGGCAGGGAGGTCCCTCGGCGGCCGTGGAGCTGCGTCCCCGCTCTCTGGGCATCCCGGTGGCACCCATGGCCCAGCCGGGATGACGGGTGGGATGCGGGAGCGATGCACCGGGGGCGCGGGTGTGCATCCCTCTGCTCCCCTCGCAGTCCCCGGATTTCCTGCCCGAGGTGGGCCAGCCCCACGCCAGCCGGTGCCTGCAGGACCTGCAGAAGAGCCCCTGCAAGGACCTCTTCAGCAGCTGCCTGCGGTGAGTGCGCCGCCCAGGGACGGGCGCCCGGGGGGGCTGCGGGCGATGCCGACCGTCCCCTCCCGCCCCGCAGCCCCCTGCACGAGTACCTGAGCGGGGACCCCTTCGCCGACTACCGCGACAGCATGTATTTCGACCGGTTCCTGCAGTGGAAGTACCTGGAGAGGTGAGTGGGGAGTCTGGGGGGGTCCGAGGGGTCCTGGGGGGGGTCCGGGGGGGTGGCAGGGCTGATGTGCCCGGGGCTGTGCGTTTCAGGCAGTCGGTCACCAAGGACACGTTTCGGCAGTACCGGATCCTGGGCAAGGGCGGTTTCGGAGAGGTACGGCCATGGGGGAGGAGAAGGGGGTGATGGTGGGCTGGTGGGGGCTCACCCTGCTGCTGTGTGTCCCCCCCCCAAGGTGTGCGCCTGCCAGGTACGGGCCACGGGGAAGATGTACGCCTGCAAGAAGCTGGAGAAGAAGCGGATCAAGAAGCGGAAAGGGGAGGCGATGGCCCTGAACGAGAAGCAGATCCTGGAGAAGGTCAACAGCCGGTTCGTGGTGCGTGTGGTGCTCTCCTGGGGGGCCGGGGAGCCGGGGGGGGCCGGGGCCGGCGCTGACGGCCGGTGGGTGCGCAGGTGAGCCTGGCGTACGCCTATGAGACGAAGGACGCGCTCTGCCTGGTGCTGACCATCATGAACGGCGGCGACCTCAAGTTCCACATCTACAACATGGGCAACCCCGGCTTCGAGGACGAGCGCGTGGTCTTCTACGCGGCGGAGATCTGCTGCGGCCTCCAGCACCTGCACCAGGAGGGCATCGTCTACCGGTGAGCGTGGCGTGGGCGCGGGGCCGGCGGGGGGCTGGATGGGACCGCTCCGTGCTGAGCCGTCCATCCATCTGTGCCTGCAGGGACCTGAAGCCGGAGAACATCCTGCTGGATGATGATGGTGAGGAGGGAGCTGCTGGGTCTGGCTCTGCCCGTGCTCTTGGCTTTGGGGATGGGTCTCTCTGTGCCTCCTGGGGGGTCTCTGGCTGTGTTTTGGGGAGGACCTGCAGGGATGTGGGGTGGCCCTTCCCTGGGATGATGCCCTCAACCCCCTCCCCGCCCCAGGACACATCAGGATCTCTGACCTGGGGCTGGCTATCAAGATCCCCGAGGGCGAGACCATCCGTGGCCGCGTGGGCACTGTTGGCTACATGGGTGAGTGTGGGGGCTGCACCGGGGATCCCCCGTGCCATGATGCGCCTGGCCGCTGACGGGTTTGGGGCCGTGCCTCGCAGCCCCGGAGGTGATCAACAACGAGCGCTACACCTTCAGCCCCGACTGGTGGGGCCTGGGCTGCCTGGTGTACGAGATGATCGAGGGGCAGTCGCCCTTCCGCGCCCGCAAGGAGCGGGTGAAGCGGGAGGAGGTGGAGAAGCGGGTGCAGGAGGACCAGGAGCTGTACTCGGACAAATTCAGCGAGGATGCCCAGGCCATCTGCAAGATGGTGAGCCGGGGAGCGGCTGGTCCCCGTGGGGGCTGGGGCCGGTTCAGTCCCCCCACCGTGACCGCCTGTCCCCCTCCCCAGCTCCTGGCCAAGGACCCCAAGCAGCGGCTGGGCTGCGGGGCCGACGGGGCGGCCGAGGTGAAGCGCCATCCCTTCTTCAGGACCATCAACTTCAAGCGCCTGGAGGCCGGCATCATGACGCCCTCCTTCGTGCCGGATGTAAGGGCAGGGCAGAGGTGGGCACCCACGGTGGGGGGTGAGCCCCAGTCCCCACGCTGACAGCTCTCCGGCTCCCGCAGCCCCGGGCGGTTTATTGCAAGGACGTGCTGGACATCGAGCAGTTCTCGACAGTGAAGGGCGTCAACCTGGACCAAACTGACAATGACTTCTATGCCAAGTTCGCCACCGGCAGCGTCTCCATCCCCTGGCAGAATGAGGTACCGGGGGCACGGGGCTCTGGGGGGGTCCAGCCCTGCTGCGGCGCTGCCGGGGTTGTCCATGCCCATCACCCCTGGTGTCCTGACCCCCCCCCAGATGATCGAGACCGAGTGCTTCAAGGACCTCAACGTGTTCGGACCCAGCGGGACGCGCTCCCCCGACCTCGACTGGCGGCAGCTGCCGGAGCCCCCCAAGCGCAGCCTTCTACAGAGGCTCTTCCGACGCCACGTAAGAGACATGGGGGTATTTTTCACGAGGAGGGTGCCCTGGGGTCTCCCCAAGACCCCCCTCAGCTCACCACATGCCATCTGTCTGTCTGTCCCTCGCAGCCGGCCGACTACACCATCGGCACCACCATCCACCCCCCGGCCCCGGCCGCCGTGAACTCGCACCCTCCCGCGGCCAACTCTGCCTGCCGAGCCCCGGCACCGTCCTGACCCCTCTCGCCATCCCGGGGCAGCCCCCAGCACCCCCTCTGCCCCTCTCAGGGTTATCTCGGACCGGCGCTGGGGTCCCCGGGGATGCTCGTGGAGGCCAGGCGGGATGCTGGCACGGACGGACACGGGCTGCCAGCGCGGGCAGGGAGTGATGGAGGAGCAGCGGGGGCAGGAGCGGAGTCTGCCCGACCCCAACCCTGGCAGCTCCCCGGTCCCCTTTCCCCCAGCCCCACAGCGCATCCAGCCTGTTCTCGGGGGGTTCCTGCTGCAGGACCACCCCCATCCACCCCCCCGGCCACTGCCAGGGGAAGGGGCCAGGGCAGGGACCTATTTTTGCTGCATTTGAGCCCGTTATCTTATCGCCGGCTCGGTGCGCGACCTCTGCGGGTGCGGGGGGTGGGGGGGGCTGCGGGTTTATCTGCACTCTCCAAATAGAAACAAAGGCAGCCTTGGAGTGGGGGGACACCCCCGGCTCTCCCCGGCCCTGCTGCAGCAGGAGGGACGGGGTCACCCCGACAGAGCCTCCCCCCTCCTGCTCCGGCCACCACAGTGTGAAACAGGCTCAGAAAAGGGAATTTTCTCAAATGGGGGTGGGCGGGGGGGTCCCTCCGTCCTTGTAGGACAGCTCAGGGCAGCCTCGGGGTGCCCCAGCCTTGTCCTGGGGGTGGGTGTGCGAGGGACAACGCACGTGGGTGTGCGAGGGATGGTGCACGTGGGTGTGCGAGGGACGGCACGTGTGGGCTGGGGGGGCCGTGCTGCGGGCGCCGGGGCCCCCCCGTGCCTTCGGGCCCCGGTGAGTCTCTGCCTCCGGCGCCTTTGGTTTACATTCGATCCGGTTTTGTACATTTGTAAACAGTTGTAAATATTTGTACGTTGAGCGCCTGGATGTACATTTTTAAGCTAAAAGCTGCAAACGGAGCTGCGTGGTGACTTTGCGTGGGGACGCGGGGCGGGGGGGGGACGGGAGACGACAGGGGCTCAGCGGGGGCTTTTGTGGCTGTTTTGCCTCCCCCAGCGTTTTCTCCCTCCTCCTGCCCCCACGGAGGTGGGTGGGAGGGTGGTGGGTGCCCATCCCGGAGCAGGGACGTGCCATCTTCCTGGGTGTCCCCTTGCTGGTGTGCAGGATGCGGCCGCACGCCCCCCTTGCCCCCAGCACCCCTATCTCGGCAGGGCCCGGCTTGGCATCGCCAGCCGAGGGTCCGGGCAGGTCCGAGCTGCAGCTGGGGCATCATCCTGCCCCGAGCGGTGCTGGAGCACCCGTGGGCTCGGCCGGCCAGACCAGCCGTGTGCCCTCCTGTCCTGGGGGAGAGGCACCTTCCCGATTCCCCGAGGTAGGTGCTGTGACCTGAATCCCACCCCCGATGCCCGCGGCAACGCGCAGCGCTGCTGCACGGTGGTGCCATCCCCGGCGCCATCCCCGGTGCCGCGGGAAGGCTGCCGTCCCTTCTCCTTGCAGGCTCGGGGGACACCGTGGGCAGCCCAGCAGCAGGCGACAGCGTGGGATATCCCCGGGGGACGTCTGGAGGAGATGCCATGGTGACATCAGGAGCTGGTGAGGGTCTGGGCTGGGGGGGATGCCAATTAACCAGACCCTCCTGAGGGTCCTGAGTACCTTTTTGGCGCAGCTTTGCGGTGGGCTGCGGGTCTCAGCGTGCCCTTCCAGGGACCGTCCCCCCAGGGCTGCACCATGGCGCAGCATGACCGTCCCTGTGTCCCCTCCCGAGGGGCGCAGAGGGGCTCGTGCCCCTNGAGCCGCAGGGGTGGCTCTGCCCCGGCTGTTTTGGCTCTTCTCGCAAACAACAGCGTGTCCTTGTGCCGAGGCCTTGTGCCCGGGAGCGGCTGCTCCCTCTGGGATAACAGCGGTCCCGGCGGCATCGCAGCCGGGGGGTCTCCCTGCCGCCCCGGTGCTGCGTCCCCTGGCCGGGATGCTCCGGCTGCATCCCCAGAGGGGCCAGGGGCGATGCACCTCAACTGAGGGTCTCACCTGCTCTCCCCGGGCACCCCTCGGTGCTCGCCGTGCCTTTGGCACGAGCTGCGGGGTTGGGAACTGCCGGTAGCGGCTCAGGGATTTCAAACCCTCCTGATTTTTCCTCCCCGCCATGTGCAGGGGTGCGGGGAGCGGGTGGACGAAGGCCAGCCGGGGGGAGAGCTGCAGCGGGGCCCCGGGAAGCACGGCTGCGTGGGGCTGCCGCACCGCTCGGCAAGCAGGGATTTCCCGGTAAATGTTTGGGAAGGGGATGGTGCAGCTTCTGGCTTCCTCCTGGTCCCCCCAGCGCCTCCATCTAACTGCGCATCGCCGACGTGGCTGCGAGGGGTCTCTTCTTGTGCGTGGTGGAGAAGAGCGATGGAGAGGAGCTGTCCCGGGGAGCGGCGGGACGGTTGCCGGGTGGCAGGTAGGACCCAAATCGTCTCTCGGGGGCTGGGGGAGGCGAGGGGCTCCCCGGGGCTGAGCCGCCGGCGCAGCGAGCGGCTGACCTCCCCCTTGGCCAAGTTGTTGCAACAGCGGGGAGGAAGGTCAGGTCCCCCGCAGGAGGGTGCCGGGGCTGACGTCAAAGGAAGCAGCTGGTGATTCACGGGTTCTTGGGAGCGCGGGGCTCCGGGGCCGTAACTCATCCCAGAAATGGCATTTCATCCTTGAGTGTTATCGCTGCTCTGCTGTCGCCCACCGCTCCCAGCCCCGTTGCAGATAAACCCGCCTCTGGGGGAGCTACGGGGGCTGCCCCTCGCTCCCCGCCCCGGGCTCAGCAGCTCAATACACTTAATATTCAGCGTTCTGTAGGCTGAAAGGCTGCGTTAGCGTGGGGCTCTGCAGGGTGAAGGGGAGGACTACGCACCCTCCGAAACACTCGTGTCCATGCGATGTGTGTAAAGCATCCGCGGTGCTGCCCTGCCGTGCGCAGCCATTCCCGGTTGCCCACTGGTCCCACGCATGTTTGCGGGTGCCGGCGATGCCGGGGGGGTCCCACTGTGTGGGGTTTGGTCACTGGGGCTTTTAACATGCCAGCACGGCCAGGGCTCTGCCGTGGGGTCCAGTCCTGGGGGGGGACATGCAGGCTGCCTGGGCTCTTCTGTCTGAGGTTGGACTGAGCCTGGTTCTGCTTATTCTGGGACGGTTGTGCTGCGAAGTGGTGTTATCCATCGTTATCTGTTGTTATCTGTTATTATCCGTTGTTATCCGCCTTCAGCCGTCATTACCTGTCATAGTTGATTGTTATCCTTTGTTATCCATGGCTGATGACCCGTGGGGGGGGCAGCCGTGCCGTGGCCCCCGGGTTTGTCCCCGGCACAGGGATCGCCCGCAAAGCACCGTACGAGCCGAGGGGGGAGGCTGCGCCTCGCTCTCCCGCCCTCGGCTCGTTTCGGGAGCTGCCCGTGCCCCCCGTGGCTGGGTGGGGGCTGTCCGGGTGCCGTCCGAGCACGTGCCCGCCCCTCTGCCTGCATCTGGACGCGCCGGCGATGACCCGCGGCCCCCGGCAGATGCGCGAGGAGCCGGGTCTGGCCTTGGCCCCCGGGGCCCTGCCGTAAGTGATGGCTCTTATCTCCCTGCTGACAAGCCAGCATCCTTCAGCCGCTGTATTTAAGGCCGAGCGCCGGGAGAGCCGGGGCAGAGGAGCGCTCGCTGCAGAGACAATCGCTCACAGCCCAGTCCGGACCAGGGAGATGCTGCCCGCCACCTTCAAGCTCTGCGCCGCCATCTCCTACCGGCACCTGCGCAACATGACCGGTGAGGGGCCGGGACGCCGGGATGGCGGGGCTGGGGGAGCCCCTCGCCGGGGGGGTCGCAGGATGGGAGGAGGCTGGAGGCTCCGGGGATGCTCTCCCCACCCCATGTCCTGTGGCTTTTCGGGTTTCGCGTTTTACTGTCTCCACGGCTGAGTGCCGCTGCTGAACACAGGGCAGAGCTGTAGGTAACGCTCCCGCTGGCTGTAAGGATTTTGTATTCTTGTACTCCATTTTTATGGTTTTCCCGGGCACCCGCACGGTTGCTCCTCGGTATTTTTATGACTGTAGTTTGCTCCTCGTGTGCTGCGTGGCTCAGACCTGGAGCAAAGCCCGGGCTGTGCAGGACAGCTTCTGTCCCAGGGCAGCGCGGTGGCGCTCAGCTGCTCCCTGTGCCTGTGGGGACTTCAGCGAAGGCAGCGAGCAGAGATTTTTTTCAATGTTGTATTTTTAAATTGCCAAAAAAAAAAAATAAAAGCAAACCCTCTGGAGCACAGTGCCTGGTGGTGGGGAGTGACGCGCTCTCTCTCTGCTCTCAGGTCTGAGAAGACAAGCCGCTGTCGCCATCAGCCAGGAGCTGAGCAAGCTGGCCTGCCGCAGCACGGGACCCAGCACGTGGATTAACCAGGTCCGCAGAAGAAGCTCCTTGCTCAGTAAGTGACCAGCAGATTGGGGGGGNGGGGGGGGGGGGGGGGGGGGGGGTCCGGCCCTTCCCGCCGGGTGGTGGCCATCACGGGTCAGGGCTCGGGAGAGTGGCTGGAGGGCTCGTGGGGCGCCTGTGCTTTTGCTAAACAAAGGGTGAAGGCAGGTGAGCACGGGAATTGAGTGTACTTCCCCGTCCCCCGGGTGCAGGGAAGCGTATTTGATGTAGATAAAGCTTATCGGGCGTTAGGATGGGTGAGTGAACTGTGCGATGTTCTTACCCTCACTCCTGCTTTTGTCCGATCCCGTGCAGGCTCGCGGCTGGAGGAGAAGCCCTTCAGCGAGATGGAAATGTCGTACATCAAGCAAGGAGAGGAAGCCCTCCAGAAATCGCTCAGCATCCTCGGGGACCAGGACGGCTGGAAGACGGAGACGGTGGTGGTAGGTGCTCTGCTTTGCAGCAGGGTGACACGGTCCTCCTGTAAATATTTGTGATACTCATTCTGCCTTCTCCTCTCCCAGGATAACGGAGACAAAGTGCTGAGCAAGGTGCTGCCGGACGTGGGCAAGGTGTTCCGACTGGAGGTGGTGGTGGACCAGCCCCTGGACGCGGTGTACAGTGAGCTGGTGGACAACATGGAGCAGATGGGGGACTGGAACCCCAACGTCAAAGAAGTCAAGGTAGGACACACGTCAGACCTGCCTCGGCCGGGGCTTCCCGCCCGCGTGCCGCTCTCTCTGCTGTCAGAAGGGCCGAGGAACCGCTTTGCCCATCACAGCAGCAGGACGGGGATTTCTCTACCTGGTCTTTGGGAAACGAGAAGCCAGACTATCTTGTCCGGTTCCGACGGCAGCTGTGGAGTTTGTGCTGCAGTAATGGCGCTGCTGCTGCAGCAGCAGTGAGTCTGTAACAGCCTCTCTGCCTTGGAGGGCTGCGCGTTACCTGTTCCGTAGGGAATGCACTTCAAGGTGGTGGGCCAGCTCTTCTTAAATTTGCACTGTTACTGGAGGAGAAATAGCAGAGTAGCCCAACGTGCAGGGAAGAGCATTTTGCTCTTCCGCAGCTTGTCTGGAATGAGTGAAACACCTTCCCTTTTCCAGTATTGAACATTAATGTTCTGTATTCTGGGATGAAACACGTATTTGCAATTTTTCTTACTATAAGCATTGAGTTTTTCTAAGAGCACCTATTTGAACATGCAGTCATCAAAGCTAGTTTTAGCTATGTTTGCAATAAATACCTCAAATTAACGTTTTAATTCTGAACTGTCCAGATTCTCCAGAAGATTGGAAAGGACACGGTGATCACCCACGAGAAGGCGGCCGCTACCCCCGGTAACATTGTGGGGCCGCGGGACTTTGTGAGCGTCCGGTGCGCTAAGAGACGCGGCTCCACCTGCGTCCTGGCCGGCATGTCCACAAAATACGGAGCTATGCCAGAACAGGAAGGATTTATAAGGTAATCACCTTTTTGTGCTCACTCACAGGGGGGTTTGATGAAAAGATGCACAGAGTAGCTCTTAGTGTGGGCTCAGAGTAATTGGGTTTGTCCCGGACAGGAGCTGCTAAGGAAACCCTAATTCACAAAGTGGTTCAGCACAGCTGTACCTGTGAGTCTAGGTCAGGTGATGCTTTTTAACACGTGCCCTCCTGTCCTCTCACAGAGCTGAGAACGGTCCCACGTGTATGATCCTGCGCCCACTGTCCGGCCGTCCTTCGCAAACCAAGCTCATATGGCTCCTCAGCATTGACCTGAAGGTACGTGTCGCGGGAACCTTTCAAAGTAGAAGCAGGACTCGCATTCGAGGCAGGCTCCGCTCACGGGCTGTGTCTGCTCCTCTCCAGGGCTGGCTCCCGAAGACCATCATCAACCAGGTCCTGTCCCAGACGCAGGTCGACTTTGCCAACCACCTTCGGGAGCGCCTGGCCCGGACGGTGGCCGTGAGCTGCTGACCACAGACTGTGTTGTAGTGCTTTGTTAGGGGTGAAGTAGGGAATCTTGTAATGGGGTAAGTCAGATGCAAATTAATTACAGCCTGTGCTAATTAGCCAAGGCCTTTAATAGTAGACACCACTAATTCATACATAGTTTCAATAAATAAATAAACAAAGCTTTAGTTATTGAAACTAATTACTTTGGGAGGTCGCAGGGGCCTGAGTGAGCACATGCTCGTTGTGCAAATGCAGGACCAAAAATTTGAGCAAAGTCCTGCGTTTGCTCCACTGAGCATGTGCTGGCCCAGTCGGGCCCCTGCAACCTCCCTAACTAATTAGTTTCAATAAATAAATAAAGCTTTAATTAGTGGTGTATGCTGTTAAAGGCCTTGACTAATTAGTTATTACACGGGGAAGGCAGAAGGACCAGCACACGCTCAGTGGGGCAAACGCAGGACTTGCTTAGCCTCAAATTGTATTCCCCTCCTTCCCCCAAAACACAAACACAGCACGCACTTACCCAGAAATGTTATTCCCTTCTCCCCCCAGTAAAGCAGCTCTAATTTATTTTTCCTCTACAGACACACACGGTGTCAAATTATTTATTCAAAGCTCTGCAATGATGATCATTGTAAACTTGTCAATGCAGTGAGCAGATCTTCAGCTTGTGAGATCTCATCCATAACAAGTCACAAGAAAAAAAAAAAACAACGACAACAAAACAAAAACAACAAACCCCCCAAAACTAAGAGTTAAAGCCTTTATTTTTAAACTGGTTTCCAGTTTGTGGGGGAAAAAAATAGTTTGGACAGAAGCCCAAATTTCAGTCTTACATGCAGTAGTCTTGTAACAACACAATCCCTCTGGCTGGAAGCTGTTGTTTACAATTAAGCCATCGAGCAGAAGTGTCAATGTGGCTTCTGCACGTGTGCATACAGCAGGTAGGTCCAAGTACAGCCCGCTCGCACTGAACAACTGACTGTTACAACCCAGGTACAGCACATGAGAAGTCACCTCAACACAATACTTGCCTCTTCAGCTAGCTACACTGTAAGAGTTACTGAAGACTCCAAGAGATGCCCACAAATAGCACAATACATACTAGAACTGCATTCACTTAGACTCCAGCATAGTGCACGTGTGAATCTTCAGCAGGTAACAAATATACATAACGCCGGCCACCAAGAGCTGCACGGGCTTCAGCTTGTTTGCTCGCTGGCTGATCGTTCTGAGTGATGCATGTTCCTCTAGAATAAAAACCACTTGACTGGATACCCACGGTGTCATTTTTGTTAACGCTGCGCCGCACACTCCGTTTATGGCTCCCAGGGTGGACTTCGTCTTCCATCCACTTCTGTCTCTACGTGATACAGTACGTCTGCCAGCGTGTGCTCTACCACAGCACCCCAGCCCATGTCGCTCATCTGCAAAGGGAAGGGAAGACAGTTAGCACGAGCCATGACGTACAGGCTCAGGACAAAGGGTGGCTGGCTCTGTGGTACAGCAGCATTCCAGGACTGTTTCCCTCCTGAAAACATTAGGTGGTGCGGAAAAAAATTCCAAGTCTTTCCTTAGACAAAAATTCAGCTCTCTTACTGATAAAAGAGGCCAACAGAGGCAAGAACAGGGACTCTATATAACCTGTCAAGAGGAACAAGACAGCATCTACTATTTAGTTAAAAATTAGCTAAGTTATTTGTTAGGCTATATGTCCTTAAATATTTTTAAATACAATATTTTTGGCTACACTATCCAAGTACAAAGGCTGAAGAGAACAGATACAGGCTTGGTATAAATCAACTCCCACCACCACAGCAAAATCTCAACCACCTTTTGTTTAAATACCGTGAGGCTATCACAAAGTGGGGGTAAAAAGCTTCAGTTATTACTTACCGGACGGTAAGTGATGTCTCTAGGTGGATACTTGAAATATGGCCCAAAGTTTATAGAAACCTATGGAAGACACATTTGTCATCAGATACAAAAAAGTAGCACATTTCTTTAGTCTTCAGCCCTTATCCACGCCTACCGCTCATCCTGCCTGCACCCTGCGTGAGCCCACACGAACAAACTCCTTGTCATGAAAGGAGAAGTCCGTTCAGTGGTTTGATAAAGTCACATCACACAAGTGAACAGCAGCGGTGTTCCAGAGTTGCTTCACTAAAATAATTCCCGTCTTTCCTCTTCACTTGCTTGACACACTCCCACATTCTATGCAATACTAAAACTATGATGGACTTTTAGGCATTATTTTTCAAAGATCTGTTACTTACTGTGCAGCCTTTGTACAAAGAAATAGCAGGAAAATAAACTCCTTCAAAGATGTCTTTAAAGGCAATTCCTTGGCTGGCACCATTCTTGAAGAATATTATCTGAAAAGAAAATGAAGAGTTTTGTTTTTTTTTTTTCCCCCATTGATACTAACTTTTCATGACCTTACTTGTGAACTACAAAGCATTCCTTAAGAGGCAGCTCCCCTTCACCTGACGCCAGACAATTACTTAAGTGACAGCAATAACATTACAAGCAAAGGGCGCAGCTGGTTTGCTAAGCTCACGTTTATTGTTGCTTTAATAAAAGCATTCTTTTTTGATGAAGAACTAATGATCAGCCTCCCTTTGTGCTCATTAAATGCCGGCGATTAATACCTTCAGTAAGCCAGTCTCGGCAGGCTCTCCACTCTGCCTGAGGATCTGCAGTCTCTGCGTACCAGCGCTGAACTTACCTGGCTTCCGGGTGCTTGCTTCAGGCTCTTCTCTGCTTTGTCCACAAAGTCCTTCTCTTCAAAGTACAAGTAGCTTTTGAATTTGATCAAAGCCTGAAATATTAGAAAACCACCCCTTCAGAAGCAAGCCAGAAAAACTGTTACCTTTAGCGACACGCTAGAGAAGGGCAGACCTACAGGAGCCCTGCTCTGGGACAGGAGTGCCTATTGTGTCAGAGCACCCGCGAAGAGTGATTCACACATCTCAAATATTTGAGAACCAGGAGGGGAAGAGAAGATTAAATGAGATGTGGGCAATCGCACTCAGTAGTCCACACACAGGCTTTCCTTGCAGAACCTCTGGATGGTTCTGGGTATTTTTGTTTTCTTGAGATCAACGCTTTGGACCTCTCCGCTATGAAGCACAGTGGCACCCAGAGGTAGGATGGAAAGGATGCACTCAAAGGGGGCAGAAGTGAGGCCAGAGCAACCTGTTTTCCACTCGTCCACCTAGCCAACACTTAATCCGATCGTGAACTCCACACCTCACCTTATCTTTGTAAGTGTCAGGCAGTGATTTGGCAGTCTCAGTATCTTCTGGAAGACTGATGTAAAATCCCAGTATATCACCCTGTCCATAGCCCGATGAATAGTGTTTCCCTATCGACTGGTGAAACTTTGTTCCCTTTTTGCTGCGCCAGGAGTAACTGAACTTGTCATATCCCAGAGGCGCCTGGAGGTTCCCTGCAGAAACCAACGTTTCTTCATGAACATACACAGCGTAGCAGGAGCACCTCTCTGCGTCCCACTTCAGGTTTTGGGACAGTAATTAATTACATTCAGTTAACAAATACGACTGCCATTAGTACAAATGCGTTGGCTACAGGGTTATGCAAGGCCAAGCATGCAACAGCAGAAAGAGTCCACCCGTACTGCAGTTCTGCACAGTGTAGATCACCTGCAGAAAGAGCTTCCCTTTAAGAAAAGCAGCAAAGAAGTGGGCAAGCTGAACACGACTTACCCTCCTTAGGTCAAAATTACTGGGGAAAGAAATATAGGAACCAGTTGGAATCTACTGCTCAGAAATATTTGGTAGAATTATTTACCTAGTGGCTGTGACCAGCCTAATCTGGCAGCTGTGTCCGGAGGCATCTCATCCATGGATATTTCGAAGTACCACGCTCCTTTCCGCACTCCATGCGAGGCTCGTACCATTGAATAGCCCTTCTCGCCAATAACAGTCAGTCTGTCATCAGAAATCTTTAACTGAGGAGCTGCGGTAGATGAGAGGAGACGATATGAGCGGTTCATTTGTGATTTCTAATGTGCGGTGATGGCAAAAGGCAAGCAAACACACAGAAGTAGATTTAACATTAACATCTCTTAAAGCAATTACGTCCAAAATCTCAATTACCAGTAACATGAGGTTACAGCAGATGGCCCCTCATAAGAAGAGCTGGCTGTACAACTTGCATATGGTTAGCAAGCTTCGTACCTCGGTCGTGCAGTGCTAGGAGGACCCGTTCATAGAGGCAGGCTCTGTAGAGGTCCCCAGGAATAGGCTTTCCTGCCCAACAGTCCAGCTCCAGTTTTTCTGGGTCAGGTGCGTGGGGGTCAGGCTCAGCCAAGATGTAACGATACCCATCTTTATTAAAGGGGTGTTCCAAAGGATAACCGTGGGGTGGTAAGCGCTGAGCGGAAAACAACGGGTCACTGTGAAACACAAAAGCTACAGGTTGGCATCTCACGGCGGCTGTGGTTCAGTCACACCTCAACCCAGGACAGCCTCTTACAGAGCTGTACCTGCAGCGCTCACGGCCTGCACACCGCTTCCCTTCCAAAACAGCTGGTGCAAAAACACTCATCTACAAAATGAGCATATATGCACCTATTTCGGACAATTTCTAGCATGTGACCTATCAATAACATCACAGGGTCATGGCACGATTCCCCATACATCTAGCAAGGGCAGAGACAGGCGGGAGGCAGCTTAAGGCATCAAAAGTGGAGCTGTCCCGCTGACTGGCGTACAACACCTCACTATAGATGCTCCTGTGCCACTACAACATCTTTCCTCTTACCTTCTGGTTTTCTTGGCTGTTCCCGTGGTCCCTCCGTCCTGCTGCTTGCGCTTTGCTCCCCGTCCCTTCCCACTGCCTCCTGCAGCAATTCCTCCTAACACAGAAACCGGGGGATATTAAGCAGCTGATGATCAGAGAGAGCCCGTGAGCATGGAGTCTCCAAAAGCACAAAGGGGCAGAAGCAGCCAAATTAAAATCAGTTCAAGAGCTCAAATACCTTCCTCCACAGTTATACTTGAAAACAGACTTTATCGAAAATGAGCATAGCAAAATCCAGAACTTTTACGTAGCTTCTAGTCAACTTTTGCCACGTATAAGTTTAGAGTGGAAACTAAGTGAGATTCATCAACCAAATGAGCTCAACTCAAGTTTTTAAGGTGAGAATTAAGAATCTTTTCTGTCATCAAAAGATCTACAGACAGCAGCACTGGGATCCACTTCAAAAGCGTTATTATCGGCTTTCATGGAGATTCCAGTCACAGCTCAAATTTATTTCTGCAAAAGTAACAGAAAACCCAACCTACAGCACACACTATCTGATTTTAAGCAAAGTCATCATCCCAGTGACACGCTATGTCGGAGGAACACTCTGACACTGATAAGCAATAAGCACTCAACATTAAATTTCCATCTGTAAAACAAAATATACCGAAGTTGAGGGAAAATGAAAAGCAATAGAGGTGTTTCTCTTCAGCATTACCAAAATCACTACTACGATTGAACAGCATATCATTTTGCATTACAGCACCCAATTTTTACTCACAAACGAAACTATAGTATAGGAAAAGCTACACATCAAATGTAATCAAACAGTATCAGTGTAACGTTTTAATATGTTAAACTGTATATGCATTTTATCGTTACACCATTTCAAAAAAGATCACTATTGATTTACAAGGAAAGCTACAGAATTTTTTACGTACTGTAGATAAACACCTTTACAAACCACATATTGTGTTGTAACTAAAAACATAGTCAGCTTTTAAATTATCAGCATTCCCCTTACAGTGTAAGGGATTCAAACCATTGAAGGAATACCATATTCTGCACAAACATGACCTGATCTCAGCTGCACCTGCTAGTTTTAGTCCACACATACCTTGAGGCTTTCCAGCTTGTCATCACTTATTTACCTAAACAATCAGAATATCATACCAGCTCACAGATTCAGACCACTTATTTAGGCATTAAGATTTAAAAACTACAACAGTATCAGGCCAAATCATACAAAGTAAAAACAAGCCTAAGTAAAAATAAAACTTGAAACCAGTCAAGTGGGGCAGAATATGGTAATTAAAAGCTTCTAACTGCTAAAGATTAAAACTTGAAGTTGTTGTTTTGTATTAAAGTATTATTGCAATCACATCAGGGCACGCCTTTGATTTTTAATTGACTTTAGCTTCCAAGATAATTGAGCAAAAAAAAGCTTTGCAAACAATAATACTTAAGTTTTAGAAGCTGAAAGGTAAATATTCACCTCCCAAAGAGGCTCCACCTGTAAGAACAGAAGTGGCACCACACATCTGTCAATCTTCCAGAAATTAAAGAAAAAACAACCAGTGCATGAAATTGAGACAATGCAGCCTTAGACATCTACAACCCTGTTTTAAAAAGCCCAAAACACCTCCTGTTAGGTACTATTTGAATGTGTTTAATATAGAACAGCGTGGCCTTGCACACAAAGACATCTCATCAGCAGTTAATACTACAGTGAGATTAGTTATAGTAATCAACTAATCTCAGCGAGACAGGCAAAGTTGCTAGCACAGCTGTCATTCCGCAAAAAGGAACAACAGTAAAACGCAAGTGGTGATTATAAGGAATAATATATACTTTTCCCAACTACTTTCAAATCTCAGAGTGAGGGAGACAGGAAATCTGAATAATACAAGCAGGTAAATTAAAATTGTTACAGAAGAAAACTGACAAGCTCAGGTTTCTTGCACGCATCTTGATTTAGTTAGCTGCCATGAGGAAAAGAGTTGAACTTTCACAGTAATGTAAAATTAATCTATGTCTATAGAAAGGCACGGTGAGGCTGGCTGAACATATTTTGGACATAATAAGCACAACCTCAGTTCACGTGAGAGGTTTAACTGCAGTATCTCAACTGACGTAACTGCACAGACACCCAGCTATAGCACTGGGAAAACACAGCTTAATCCCAAATATTCAAAAACCGCCTGATTAAAAAACTTGCCATTTAAGCTTCCACTCGTGGATACAGCATTGTTCTGTTTCTGGTTATCATATGCAGGACCAATATTGGCAAGATCCTGAAAGAGATAAAAAAAATCTGAGCATACTCAGTCAAACTTACCACTCAAAGCCTGAACTCCAGGTGGTGGAGTACTCCAACACATCACTTGGCACAACACAGGCTCACAGTGTGACTTGGCTGAGTTTTTCTCATTTGACTGAGCATAAGCCACCAGCAAAAAGAACCCCCCCTTTCTCCCAACTCCCCCCAGCACACTTTCCTTCCATCCCTAATTACATACTTGGTCTAGAAGTCCAAACTTGGGGTAATCTTCTTCTGGGTCTTTACTCCCTGGGTCTGGATGTTCTTTCACCAAGAACACATCTCTCTCTTTACACTAAGATAGAGGAGGAGTTTAAGTTACACAAGTAAGATCATATCAAATTTATTAACAAGTGTTTAAATCATAGTATTTACTATTAATATGTATATCAACCACATAAGAAGCATCAGAATCTTCACGGTTTAGCTCTAAGTCCAGACCCCAGCAAACACAACAGCAGACAACTGTACCATTCACAGAAAATCCTCCACAAATTTAACTCCAAATACTTACCATAGTTTTGACAATATTGTTTGGCCAAGTCATTTTCCCAGGTCTCTGTCGTGTTGTCATACACTCCCAGTATTTATCAATAAATGGGATAATATCCTGTAAAAAAAAATAAACGAAATTGACTCTTAACAGTGGGTCTGAAAGTCTCGCTGCCAATATGTTTGAACGTGCTCTTCACTGAAATCATAAATTACATAAATACGTGACGATTTTTATAACAGCTATACCTTGTCTTTTGAGAACATAGTTTTCGGGTGCTCATCTTGTGTCCTTGACTGCCACGTTAAGTTGGCCAGAGCACTAAGGCACATTTCCTTGAGATCTTAAAAACAAAAAGACACCAAAGCTAGAATTAGACTTCATGAAGATCAAACACACTCATGTACACAGCGATTATTAAGCACACAGCACCCATGCTACCTTGAATAACAGTAAAACCCTCTCAAGTTCTGTCCTACCTCAGCAGCCCTCACTAAACAGAAGATTTTCACTATCTTAATAAGTTAGTAACAGAACAGCAATATATTTTTAGAAAAAGCTGCACACACTTGTTGCTATTATGGGATTTTTTTAGTCATTTTTGAAAAGTTTCAGCAGAACCCTCCCACCGGCTTTAGGTAAAATGAAACCTCTGGGATTACCTTGCACGAAATTTCAGCGAATACACTTTTACACTTACTTGCTTGTTTTCTTAGGAAATACGTGTTCCCACTGTGATGGCAAACATTGCAATGGAAACTGTAGTTTGTCATGAAGGGCAGACACGATCTGGAAAAGAGTATGCTGATTTGTAAGTTCTGGTGTACCCATTGCTACATCAGCTTAAGAAATTAAGTATTCTTTACTCCATCAGGTTAAGAAATTAATTATTCCAGGTTAACAAATTAATTATTCTCTTCCTCTCCAAAACCAGAAACATCTTACAGGTTCAATGATATTTTCATCAAATTAGGTTCATCATGAACATCGAGAAGAGCTGTAACGTTCTTGAGAAAAATGTAAGCAAGCTAAGTGTCACCTTCTTGTTTTAAGAAGTCTTGAAATTCATTCAGCAAAATAAGAGACAAGAACCCAGAAGCTCTGGAAAAGAAGCTCCGAGTCAATTAATTTTAACTGGAAGTCTAGAGTACTTCTTAGGGACAAAATAAAACCAAAAAAGTTAAGTATTTAATAAGTCTAAGGTCAGACCCACATGCGTTCCAGAAAGCAACCTGAATTCACTTTTCACTTACAGAAGATTTTATTTTTTGTTCACGCCAATTGAGAACGTCTGTTGAAGCCCACTCTGCTTTTCAAATAACGTTTGCAGGCCTCTTAAGCACTAAGTCCAAGGGTGGCTCTGACAGTCCTGAGGTCTGGGCAAAGATTTTTCTAAAGCTGAAATGTACAAACACAAACACTCCCTGCTGTGTTGGGTACAGTTTTTGTTATTTACATAACACACAGGTTTCCAAGTGTCCAAGGACCTGGACATGGCCCTGGCCCTTGGGAATTTACACTCTTAATACTTCCATTTTTGCTGACCAAAGTTTCATGCCCAGCATTAAGCAGAGCTTACGTACGTGGTGTCAATGCCAAACGTGTCCGCTGTGAACCACTTTGTACAAATTCCACACTGCAGCTCTATCTCTCCCAGCTGCCGTCCGTTCTCTTCATCCACTGAGCCTGCCTGAGCGTCCAGGACTTCAGAGTTGTCCCCGGCAGCTTCCTACAACCAGAGCAGATCAGCAAAATTCGACTAGCTTAAAGACTGACTGAATCAGACAGAAAAGAAATTTTGTGCAGTAACCTGTCAAGACAGGAGAATTTGGAGGGAATAATTTTTTTTTCTGCCCTAATATACAGCCATGTTGTGGTGAGCTGGAATTAATTTGCAGATTCAGTTAGTTAGAACTAGTCAGATAGGTGAGGATTTAATTTCCAAAATAATTCTTTAAAGAACTAAAACTGGAGTTAGCAGAACAGAAAGTCCTTCTTGCCTGAACCACAGGAATGTGTTCACATTTTGTTTTCTCAATAACTACCTTATCTTCTGTATCTTCATCTTACCCCTGACTTAGGACAAATAAGCATCCTCAGTTTTCCAAGATTACCAACAGGTCAGGCATTGCCAGACATCATTTTTGTTAAACAGAAAAACTTTACCTGCTGAAAAATATATCTGCCTTCCTTTTCCTATGCCGCACACAACCCATGGCTATCTCACCCTTTCGCACCTCCCCTGACATCCACTAGATCGCTACCAAATAAGAATCCTTCGGCAAAACGTGCTAGTGAGGAGGGAAAGAAAGAAAACCGAAATGGGAGAGGGCTAGCTGTCTGGTGAACAGGTATCCCAAGGATAAGTCTCAGCCTGCAACAACCCACAAGAGGGAAGGACAATTTCCACGTCCAGGATCCCCAGCTCTCGCAGACCCGCACAGACTCCACCAGGAGGGCAGCTCTGCTGCAGGGACGAGCAAATTGTCCCTGCAGGGCCGTCCAGGCAGCACCCTCACCGAGAGGCTGCACGTTCAGCTTTGGCCACTCTCACATTCCGCCCCTGTCCCAGCGCTGCAGAACTCACCCCCGCAGACTGGGCCTCTCCCAGCGAGCCCCCGGCCGCCCCCAGCCACCTACCAGGGGGTCCTTTCCGTTGGCGGACTCTGTCTCCAGAGCTGTGGTGACATCGACCAGGGCGGCATCCCCCCTGCGGGAGCAGAAACGAGTTCCTGAGAGGGGTCCCCACCTCAGCCCTGGAGGAACTGTGGTGGGGTGCAGCCTGGCCCTGGCACTGACCGGGAGCGGACTGGTGTGGATTGGGGCAGCCTGAGGCAGACTGGTGTGCACTGGGGCAGACTGGGCCCAGGGCCTGGCATGGACTGGGGCTGACTGGCATGGACTGGTGTGCGCTGGGCCCAGGGCCTGG
>VUYV01000809.1:2348-35868 GCA_008711295.1 Anarhynchus alexandrinus | reverse complement strand
CGCCCCGCCGCGCTGCCCCGCGCTGCTGCTGCAGCCGCTCCGCGCCCCTCCCGCCCCGCTCCGCGCCGCCGCCGCCGCCGCCCTCAGCTTCTCCCCGCACGGTGAGTGGGGCCGCGGCCCCGAGCATCCCTGTCCCCGGGACCGGCGCCCTCCCCGAGCATCCCCTTCCTGGGACCCGTACCGTCCCCGGGACCGGCACCGTCCCTGAGCATCCCTGTCCTCGGGACCGGCACTGTTCCCGAGCATCCCTGTCCCTGGGACCCGCACTGTCCCTGGGACCGGCACCGTCCCCAGGACCGGCACCGTCCCCGAGCATCCCTATCCCCGGGACCGGGACTGTTCCCGGGCACCCCTGTCCTGGGACCCGCATGGTCCCCAGGACCAGCACCATCCTTGAGCATCCCTGTCCCCGGGACCGGCACTGTTCCCGAGCATCCCTGTCATGGGACCCGCACTGTCCCCAGGACCGGCACTGTGCCCATGCATCACTCTCCCCGGGACCGGCACTGTCCGGTGCTCTCGCTGGCTCTTGGGGCTCGGGGTGGATCCGGCTACTTTTCCCCCACCCTCGGGCTCCCACGGCAGGGCCCGTGCCCCGTCAGCACGCCAGGGCACCGTCCCCTCTGGTGCTGGCACTCCCCGGCAAAGCCGGCGGTGCCCTCACCGTGCCTCTTGGGTTTCAGGCTCCCTGCAGAACGGCTCCCGCTGGGCGCTCTCCTTCGACATGTCCTCCCTCTCCAGCAGCCAGGAGGTGAGTCTGGCCGAGCTCCGCGTCCGCCTGCCTGGCCTCTCTCCGTCCCGTGACGTCTCCCTGGACATCTACCACAGCCGGCGGCGGCGGTGCCGGGGTGGCAGGACCTGCACCCACCAGCTCTTCCTGGGCACTGTGGCTGGCAGCCCTTCGTCCACCCAGGCCTCCTGGAAAGTGTTTGAGGTCACCAGCCTGCTCCAGTCCTGGCTCCACCAAGCTGTGGCCCCTGGGTACCGTGGTCCCACAGGAAGGGAGTGGTGGGAGGCGAGTGGGTCGGCCACCCCGGCCACCGTCACCACACACTTGCCCACCCTGAGCGACGCTGGCCATGGGGAGCCAGCCCTGCCCCAGGACGTGACAGACAGAGTCCTGCTGCTCATCTTCTCCAGGGACAAGTCTCCAGGAGACCACAGCCTCATCAGGACAGCGGAGACCTCCAAACACGTAATGCGTGACAGCAGCTCCCAGGGTGCGGGGACCCGCCGGCACCGCAGGAACAGGAAGGAGAAGCAAAGGATCAAAGTGAGCGAGGCTGCCGCTGCTGTCCCAGGGGAGGAGGGCAGGTCCTTGTGCAGGAGGGTGGACATGATGGTGGATTTCGAGCAGACCGGCTGGGGCAGCTGGATCGTCTACCCCAAAAAGTACAACGCCTACCGGTGTGAAGGGCAGTGTCCATCACCTGTGGATGAGACCTTCAAGCCCACCAACCACGCTTACATTCAGGTAAGAGGGGGTTGCTGCCTCCGCTCCCCCCGTGCACCCCAGTCCCGCCGGCCCGCAGCAGCGGAGTGATGCTTTGCCCTTCCCGTGTCTCCCCACAGAGTTTGCTGCAGCTCTACAAGCCCAACCAGGTGCCCTGTCCCGCCTGCTCCCCGGTCAGGATGAGTCCCCTCTCCATGCTCTACTACGAGAAGGGCGAGATCGTTGTCCGCCACCACGAGGACATGATCATCGAGGAGTGCGGCTGCAACTGAGGCCAGCTCATCCCCCGCCGGGAAGGGGCACATCTCTGCGCAGAAGGTGTCCCTGAGGACTGGCCATCCAACCCACGCCCGACGCGCAGACCGAGGCACGGCTGAGCCCCCATCACCTCCGAATCCCACATGCCCGCGGGTCGGTGAAGCTCTGGCTGTGCCAGCAGAGGAGGAGTGGGGTGCTTGGGTGCTCGCGGCTCTGCAGCACCGCATGGCCGCTGTGCATGGACGGACCCAGGCTCCGCGCGGGGAAGGCCATCAGACACCTCGCTGCAGCACCGAGGTGGTGGGTGCATTTAGCCGGGAGCCGTGATGCTGGCGGCCGGTGTGCGTTGGACCAGCCGAGGGCCGGTGCTGCTCTGCACAGGCAGGAGCCGTGACGCAGGGCTGGAGCCGCAGCAGCATCGCTCCCTGCCACGACACGCTGCCCACGGCGATGCTCCTTTCACCCGCAATAGGTATTGCTATGGGCTCTCGGCCAGACACTGCAGCACCGGTGTCCGCCCACGCTGAGCATCTGCCCCGTCGGGATTTCCAATCTCCCCCAAGGTTCTCTGAAGACTGCTATTATATTTCTATTAAAATTCTATCAGATTTCTATTACAATTAAGCTGAGTTAATGTATTAGCCCAGTGTCCAGATGGCGGCACATGGGCAGCAGCAGGCAGGGGTTCATCTCAGCCTGCGCCTGCCCTGAACCATCCAGGCTGAGCGCAGCCCCGGCAGGGACGGACCCAGGAGGAGCTGGCTGGCAGCAGGCAGGGAGGCAGCTGCCTCCATCGTGTACGCTTCTCGCCCAGGACCACACAGGGAGTGATGCAAAAGATGGAGCTGGGGCTCCTGCATCCCTCTCCAAAGCATCGTCTGTTCACCAAGAGCCGGAGAGGGTTCACACGGGCGAGAGAGGTGCCCCTGGTAATAAGGCAGCCCTGCAGTTGGTCTCGGTGGGTTTGAGCCCCCCCCAGCCCTCCTACCTGCCCTGGGCATCCTGGCTCACACACTGCTTTCCTCTGTAAAACCACGGCTTTGCTCAAAGCTTTTCCACCACTCACTGGATGGGGCTCATGATTGTACAATTTATCAATAAATTATGTATATTAAAAATGCCTGGTAGATTCTGCTGATTTCCACGGCCCATTTTTGCCGTAGAACGGTCTCTCAGGGTGCGATTCCCCCCATCCCTCTGTGCGTCTGCTGCACCCACAGGCTCTCCCTGCCCCGGGATCCGGCCGCAGCCTGCCCGGAGCTCCGTTATCGCCCGGCGTTGTCGGTTGTGCCATGTGGCTTGCCAGCAAAACCGGCACAGCCAGGCAGAAACACCCAGAGCGGGTGGGCTGTCACCGTAACTTGCCAGAAGCAAAGGGGTCCCCTGGAACAGTGCAAAAGGCGCTCAACAGCTCTGTGACCAGCGAAGTTGGGGTGACATAATGAAGGGGCTGTTCCCACCCTGATGGGGGGTTGCTCAAGAGCAAGCGGGGAAGCACCTGCAGCCTTTGAGAAGGGCTAAGGGGATTTTCCACCTTCATTTACCCCTTGGAGATAAGGGGAAGGGCGATATTCTCTAATATCGATGATTTTAAATTTAAGAATTTGCGCAGTGGCCAGCGCAGGCAGCTCTCCTTTGGCTCACCCACCCGAAGGGGTGATGGGGCTGGGAGCCCCATGCCATGCTCGGGGTCTCGAGTGCCCCTGGGGTGGCCATGCCCCCCTGAGTGCCAGCCCTGAGGGGGGGACACCCCTCCCAGGGCAGCGAGGGTCCGTCCCCGTCACCCCACTGCAGCCCCGGCCGTGGGTCTGAGCTGCCCCCGGCTCACAGCTGCCCCCTCCCACGGCCGTGGAGGGGGACACGGCTCACGCGTGGGAGCCCACCGCTGGCCCCCGGCCACAGAGGGGGGAAGCGGCGGAGGGGACAAGCGGGCCCGCGGTGGCTGGGGCTGGCAGCGGGTGCCCGGGTGGCCGCGGGGGACGGGGCCATCCCCATCCCGCCCCTCCTGGGACCAGCAGCCGCCACTCCACATCGCCGGCCCGGGCTGATTATCCCCAATCCACATCCCAACCGGCGGGTAAACAAAGCGCGTCTGGTTCCCCCCGCGCAGACCCTCCTTTACATATTCCGACAGCGTTTCACACTGGGACCGTCCCGTCATTAGAGGGTCATTTGCAGGAGCTGTCAAGGGTGGGCGAGGGAGGTGTGGGGCTCACCCCTGGCGGGGGGCAGATGCGCGCAGAAGTCTCCAGATCTGGGCTCTTGATGAACTAAAGTTAGTTTTTATTTTTTTTTGCCCCTTCCTCCGCAGGTTTGCTACTCCCTCTCAACAACTGCTGTCACACCAGCGGTGAACCCGGGAGCTTTCACTCTCCCTCGCTCCCCAGCCCCTCGCCCCCCCTCCCCAGGACCCCCTCGCCCTCCCCAGCCCCCTGCATCCGTCACCCTCGCTGGACGCTGCACCTTTGCGACCTCTGCCCCTCCATCAAACCTGTCTGAAACGGAGCAGCGGGTTCAAAAGCTGCGGTGGGGCAGGGGGAGGCAGGCAGCCGGTCCCTGGGAAGAGCGAGAGCGGGGTGGAAAAATAAAGGCTGAGATTCCAGGGCTGTAAGGAAAACATCAAAGCGCGGACGGCGGCGATAAAGCTGCACCGCTGCGCTTAGGGCAAGGCACCTCGGGAGCGCGGCTTCGCAGGGCTGGGGCTGCGAGCGGAGAGCTCTGGGCAGGGAACTCTGCGCCTGGCCCTTCTCCTGCCCCAATACACATCAGCTGCGTGACAGGGGGAGCCCAGACACGCAGGACAATAAAGCGGGGGTCAGCTCCTGCCCGGTGGGCTGCCCTCCTGCAGGCACGGCCAGGCCCTGTTCCAAATGACTGGTGGGACCCTTCAGCATCGCAGGGCTGCTGGGGCAGGGACACTGCACGGGCGGTGGGACAGCAGGAATGGGACACGGGGGGCTTTCACCCCACTCCCGCTGCACAGGCAGGGAACGCTGCGGCTGGCACGCATGGCCTGACCCTGCTCTTGCACGCAGTGATGCTCTTGTGAGCGTCACCTGGGCAGCAGGGACCGCATTTTGCACCAGATTATTGTGGCAGAGCAGGAACCCTGCCACGAGCGCTCGGGCAGCGGAGCCTCTCATTGCCCTCCCAGGGGTGCTGGGGAGCTGGCAGGGCTTTTGGAAGGGCTGGCTCGGTTTTAGCATCCTCACACATTGGCATGGGAAGGACGGAGCCATCGCGATGCAGGGACAGGTTTTCCGGCAGGGAAAGTGCCCAGGGTTTTACGGGAGCGCTACCAACCGGTGCTGCAAGACTGGGATGCTCGGGGAGCACCGGAGCGCAGGGCGGCCTCTGCCTGGCTGGGATGAGGATGAGGAGCTGCGACCCTGCCTGCCTCCCGGCTTCCCTCGCCGTGCACGGGGCCGGACCCTCGCAGCCCGCACACGGCCCCTGAACACGAGTAAGTCACAGCCAGCGGCCGCCCGTGCCCCAGGAGGAACAGCACGTGGTCAGGGAGGGAAGAGAGGCACGGTTTACTTTGGACGCACGAGGAAAAAGTGAGCGAGAACAAACAGAGTGACGGGCTTATCAAAGGCCCAGGGTGATATTTGTACAAATGGTGGATTAAGGCACTAGCTGGGTCAGGCCGGTATTGTTCGTCCCGTGACGGGGACGCGGAGCAGGACGCAGGCACGCTGGGCTGCTCTGCTCGAGACAAAAAGGGGCAGGAACAGAAAATGCAATGACAAAGCCAACACTTGTCCCTCGGACCTCCCCGGAGCGTCCCAGCTGTGCGAGGCAGCCACCCACGGCCGCCTGCCCTCCCGCTGGGCGCGCGAGGGCCACCACGCCGCAGCCTGCGTGCAGCCCGGGGCTCAGCCCGCCGCCGCAGCAGCTCCTCCGCCTGTTCGTGCGAGTGCCGGGCGAGGAACAAACCCCGCTCCAGCAGGGATCTGCCCGGGAAATGCTGAGCTGCTCCTTGCATGGCTTGGGCAAGCTTGGAGATGGATGCCAAACCACCCGTGTGAAGGATGCGGCACCCACTTGGGGTGGGAGGGAGGCGAACGGCAAAGGACCGGAGCCGGGGACGCCGAGACTGTGCCATCCCAGGCCACGGACGGAGGAGTTCAAGGCACGGGCTTGGGATGAATTGCACCAGAGCAGACGCACAGGAGTGCCACGGCACCGCGTCACGCATCCACAGCTTTGGTAGCCACTCGCTCTGCCCCCAGCAGCTCCACTGATGTGCCCATGGCCCCAGGGCTCGGCAGCGGGAGGCCAGCAGGAGCCCCGACCCTCCCGGACCCCCTCTCGCACCTGGGCGGGTGCTTCGCAGGCTGCTCGCCCTCGCTCCGAATTATCGGCTATGAATTGCTTGAGGAGGCACCTGGCGCTTTGATGCTCCCCCCAGATCTACATAAGCACGCAGATACCGATGCAAAGCTGTCGCGGGCACGGACAAAATACTTCACACTTAAACACTTGTTACCCTCTAGCAGGGGGGTGGGAGGGAACAGAATTTAAAAGCATCGCTTGCGATAGCTGACACTCCAAAAAAGCCAGGCAGCGGCTTTTCTCCCAATGTAAAACCCCGTCACCATGAGGCTCCCGCTCCCCTCTGGGCCGCCGTGGGTCAGAAACTCACCCCAAACCAAGCAGCGAGGCTGAAATCAGCTTGTTTCTCCCCAGAGAGCCGCCTGGGAGCACAGCCCTGAGCTGGGGGTGGAACCACCACGGGGGCACCGGGACAGCTCTGCTGCCCAGGTCAGCTGGGGTCACCAGCGCCACATCCCCCACCAAAACCTCACCCCCCCCGGTAACGCAGCGGGACGCTGCCCGGTAAAGGGAGAGGGCGCAGAGCGAGTGCCCGACCTCAGGTTAAACCCCCAACTTGTGCACAGAGGCCCTTTTCCAGCAAAACCTATTTGCAGGGGGTTACAGTGATACAACCCCCCCCCAGCTGCAACGCCACCCACCAGCAACCATCACAAACATTTGGGTTCGGGCAGAGCAGGGCAACAAGCCTGAGTGCGTAGACTTAATTAGTGCAAACAGCAGCCCACAAAGTCTGCCACAGCTCTTTCAGTCTTCCCCAAAGTAACTGTCTTTGGACAAATTAACATCAACACTGTAATTTTCTTAAAACCCACTCTGCCTCCCCCAGAAGCGGGAGCCGGAGGTTGCAGCGATGTGCGGTGACCAGAGCGGGAGGGCTCTGGGGACACGTGAACCTGAACTGCTGCACAAGGCTGTCTGCAACACAACAGTCTGGTAGTGCCCTTTCTATCCAAAAATATTAATTTAGCAAGAAAGACAAGTCCGTGGCAGCTGCAGGTCACGGCGCATATTCCAGCAGCTCCTCTCTAAACGCACATCATAACAAACCCCAGAGCCGGGATGGAGTTGCAAGACTGATAAAGTGACACCTGAGGGCAATAAATTTGAATCTGTTCCCATTAAGGTTTCTGAGAAACACTTAATCTTATCTTAAAAAAATGCAAGTTTATCTGCAGCAATCACTTTGTCTCTGTTTCTTCTGTTACTCATTATTAAAAGCTTGTATATCATAATGCCACAACTGAGCTTAATTAGCAGATATTTAAACGCTATCTACCAAGCCTGATTTGAACGGACACTCATTGTCTTTTAGGAAGTCTGAGGTTGAGGCCATGTCCTAATATGCATTTTCCTTCGCCTCAACCACCAGCGCCACAAGGTGCCACCACCACCAGCAGCATCCCTGAAGCAGTGCCGCGGCAGCGGGGTACAGACTGCCCCGAGACCAGCAGTGCAGGCACTTGCTCTAGAGGCCCAAGCTGAACACCCCCACAGTAAAATTACTTCCTCAGATGAAAATTCCCCTCTCAAACCCACACAAACTTCTTTCCAACCTCCCTGCTACCCTCTCTTCCAAAGGTCAGCGTGATGTCTTAATCCCCTACCCACCAAGTTCCGAAAAGGAGAAACATGTGTAAAACAGCATGAAAGTTTCACCACGGAGTAAAAAAAAAAAGCAGAAAACATTGTCATTAAGCACTCACTTGCATGCTGGAAGAGATCAGCTATTTTGGGAAGCAGGAATTGCCGCAGAGAAGCTGGAGGCTCAGGTTTTTCCCTGGCACAGCAGAAGACAGCTCAGAGCCAGGGACCCTCTGCTCGGCTGCAGGTGGCTCCTCTTGGGCTATCTCAGCTGCTTCCACCTGTAGCCTGACCAAGCCCTGCCCCTCATGGGGACCCTCAGAAAAGGAGCTCAAACACCTGCGGCACGACCTTGCAAAAGAACCATCTGGAAACACAGCGGACAGCTTCTGCTAACTATTTCTGGAAGCAGCCCCAGAGCGCACGGAAACTTCCTGCGGTGAGCAGGCGTCGCACGTGGGACGCGCACAGATGTTTTGCCACGAGGGCTTAAGGCATCTCAGCCACTGCGTTTCGGGGAAACCCCACAGCAGTGTTTATCTGAAGGCTCCACACAGGACCACCCCAGCGATTTTTCTCCAACAGGTTGGTAGTTTCTTGCTGGAACAAGTGAAGGACAGAAGGCGTATTTATTGCATTAATCTCCATACCAGGAGACTCAAAATGATTTTTATTTCTCCCTTATATTGCATTTCTGTAACTTTTACAGTATTAAAATGATTAACAAAAGCATAAAACTGGAAACAAAAACAATCATTGAGAGTGTCTCCTCCGGCACTCCAAGGCCCGTCATCGGCAGGGGCTGCGCCTGCGGAGTCGCACCCAGACGGAGGGGCTGAGGCTCAGCCCGGCAACAGGACGCGCTCTGCTCGCGGAAGGGAATAGACTGCCTTTCCCGGGAAGCAGGAAGGCACTCAAGGCATGGGCTACTTTGAAGCCTGGCTGGTGGGAATCCTCAAGACAAGGTCCTGGTTCTTCACTGGATAAGCACTCTCAGGGCACGTGCTTTAGATGTCCATGTCAAACTGCTCTTCCTCACCTGCTGAGAGGGACAAACCCCAAGAATTAGTCCTTGAGGTTTCACATGAAATACCAAATATTTTATTGAAGAAACAACCATCAGCTGTGCTTCAGAAGTGTGGTTTAGACTTAAAAATCTGCATTCAGGCACCAAGTTTGATATAAAAACCATCTCACATGAGCAAAGTGTACGCTCTGTCCATGGAGGGGATCTTGCACAGACAGACAAGAGCAGAAGCAGAGCACGCGCCCTTACAGTAATTTATTTCTACCCCTGGATTTCCTTGTAAAAAGGAATGTAAAGAATAACGTTGATGACAATCACTGGTACAAACTTCTGTTACCAAAGACACAAATGCACATTTCACAACTTATTATCTGTACAGCTGTTCCCACAGCTCACGCAGTTTGACAGGGTGCCAACGTGAGCAGCGAGGATCTATTCCTGAGGACAGGGCTCCTCTGGAAGAGTCCCAACCAAGCTGGCATCCAGCACGCAGCCTGCATTTCGGTTTGCCAGAGAATCCAGTGAGCCACTAAAGGTCACAACAGTGTGTAATAAACATTAAGCAATATTGACTCTGGAAAGATTTTGCTTACAGTGAGCATGGGAGCCAGCTTATGAGCATTCAGATCTTTATTTTTAGAGAGAAGATAAATAATCGTACTCGGTAGTTTCAGGTTGCTTCAAGAAGTAATCTTACACAGCTTTAAAAAAAAAAATGCTCAAGAGCAGTACTTGCTCATGTTGCTACTGGAGTGCCTCTAGTTAAGTGCTGATGTGCACAAAGTGACAATGACCTCTGTTCTCCTGCGGATCAACTCTACCTCGCTGTCTCAGGCACACCCGCGAGCTTCTGCTGAACCCCTAAAGACAGCAACAGATACTGGATAAGGGATCTGCACAAACGAGGTATTACATCCGAGCTACATAAACTGAGCTCACTTGTACAGCAGAAGCCTCGGTGTCAAAAAAAGGCAGAAGGAATTTACAAGTCAGGCAGATATTAAAAACCCCAAACAAATCCTACTCTGAATTGTAATCTGATCTTTTTGAAAAATGCAAAGCAGCTGCAAAGTGGTCCAGGGCCGAGAGAGGCGGCAGCAGCTGCACCCGCGCTCTCACCACAGGACTATTCATCCAGTAGCAGTTTCCCAAATGCTAAATTAATGAGAATTAAGTGATTGCAATTCTATTTAACTAATTGAAAAAAAGTCACATTACTGGGGACCATAGCAGAACCTAATAACCACGAGAACCTAATTACCTAGTAACATCAAGCACACTTTGGTTTTGCAAGTCGTTATCAGGGCTTTGACCACAGCTTTTAGGGATGTCCTGGCTCCAGTCCACGTGTAAACTTGCGTATTTCTAGGAACCAGCACTGCACTGCACTTGTTTTTTGCATGCACTCACCTGTGCTCACTTTCTCATCACAGTTTTGGACATGGTTGTTCTCAATCTTCAACTCCTCCACATTTGGGCTGGTAACACCTGGAATGTCCGGAAGGTCAGAAGGAGGTGTTTTGGCAACCGGAGAATTGCGGCACTCCATCAAAAATTTACGATCATAAATAATCCTGGTACCTGCGGGGAGACAAGAACACTGTCAGTTTTTAGCAGTTTGATGCATGAAACACAGCTGGGTCTGTAAAGCAACAGCAGGAGTCATCTTCAAAGTGATACGTATCATTTAGTGCTTTGTTAATTTTGTGCTGCCTTACAAGAAAGCTCAAACCCATTAACACTATGTGCCAAAAAAGGTGTTTTTTTGCATCAGGTTCCCAAGTAATAGCGAACGCTACCAGTGTGCTGCATGGAGAGAACACAAGGCTCCAAAACCCAGGCTGATGCTGCATGCGATAGATCCAGCCCCTAACTCAAGGTCGCAACAACACCCAAAGGAAACAGAGTAAATTGAGTTTAATTTCCGCTCATAAACATAACAGGCTTTGCTAAGTTATCAGGGGCTGAGAACTGCAGACAGACAAGCGCACACATCAGGTAACAGGACGTGGCAGTGCCTCCTTCCGTCACCCCAAGCGCTGCCCAGCAGGAATTCCGGCACAGGCGTTGCTCGTGCCTCCCGGGTCCTGCCTGTCCAGCGCGGTTACGTGTACCTTCAGAAGACTGGAACAGAGGGAGCTGCTAATGCCCGGCTGTTTTAATGGTTAACCAGACCGCAGCCTACTCTCCTGGCCCTGCGTGGAACCAGCCAGCTCCAGCGCATTACAGCGAGCCTCGGCGGGAGCCGCAGAGCTCAGCTCCAGGCACGGATTTCTAGGAACATCACTGGACTGAACAACCCGTTCCTTATAAAGGAATTGCATTGGAAAAAGCTCAAAAACCACACACAGAAAAGGGATCCCTCCAAACAGACCGCAGCCTTAACCCAGAAAGTACTGAAGAAAATCAGGTTTTTCTTCCCCCAAGAGGAAGCCTGCAAACCCCGTCTCCGGATCAAGCCCTTACTGCTCCGCTCCTGTTCCAGCAAGAGGGAAAGGCGACTTCTCCCTGTGTACTTCCTGAAAAACTAACTAAAAATACACACATGCAGGCAAACAACCTCCCATTAACATCTGTCCGGGAACATTAAACTCACTTTATTTTGAAGCATAGCTATAAAATAGTGTACCCAGATATCATGTTTCAATAAAGTTCTGCTAATGAGCTCCCAAAACGCTGGAAACTTTTTTTACTAAAAAATTCTGAATTTGAGTTGCTTCACTGGATCCAAAGGGAGACCAAACCCACTTCAGAGCTGTGCTCTAGCCGCGAGCTCTATTTGAGAAGGCAGGTGACCAGCCTGCGAGTCGAGTGTTAAATTCCTGGGAAGTTCACAGAAGCGAGGACGGGGCTTCCTAGAACTGCAGCTCATGTACCGAGTATCGGGAGCACAGTTCAGGCGGACAAGAGCTTCCAACGCCTGGTTCACGTTCCTCTGGCAGTCACATGCCCAAAGCTTACGAAATCGGGCACCCCGCGCAGGACCCAGCCTCGGCTGTCAACAGGCACAGCCCGAGGCCATAAATGGGCTCCTTCTAGCGCTAAAGCTGAGTTCATAGCAGCTCTCCTCCTGTTGTAAGGGAGGGTATCTGGTAGGAAAGACTACACCCCATGGGGACTGCTCCGCTCCCCGAAAGCCCTGGTCATACCAGGGCTTCCACACCCGAGTGCCTCGCTGTGCAACTGGGGAAGTCGGCAGGAGAATTCGGCTCACTGAGTATTTTCACCAGGATGAAGCACTAGGTTTGAGGAAGCGTCCAGTACACTACCTCATTCCTTTCGTGCTCCCTGAGCTGCGCTGCTCCAAGAGCCATCCCACCCCCACCGAAAGCGCCCGCACCTCGGTGGCCGAGCCAGCAGCACTGGGGGCAGCTCCCTCTGCGACTGGCGCTGCGAGCACCAGATCGCCACCCACCCCGCAGCGCTCACGGCCAGCGCCACGGGCACTGCAGCTCACCGGGCATCTCGGCTCGTGACGGACCGAGCTGGCGGGACTCCCCAGATACTACTGCACGGGGGCTTTACTTAAAGACAACGTGTGTGTGTGCCCTCGGGAAGCGGGTGAGGAGCCAGGAGAGGCACAAAGGGAATACTGAGAACAGACTATGCTTAAAGTTCACACTTATCTTACACACTCCTCTGCACTCCTTCGTACTGTTTTGTTTTGGTTTTTTTTTTTACCTCTGCTGACTGCTGTAAGAAAAACAGTACCGCCTGTGCTGGCAGAGGACAGGGAATTTCTTCCCTTCCAGAGGGGATCCCAGAGCCCAGAGAGATCTGTGAAGGTAGCTGAAAAAGGAAAATCAAGTTCTTTCCTCTGATTGCTGGCACCAAACTACAGCCCAGAAACCACAGTGAAACTCTGTTCGCTCACATCAGTCCCACGGTGGGCTGTGCCGCTCCCCTGCTGCCGGGATCAGAGGGAGAACGCTTTACAGCATCCTAAGACACGACTGCCTGCCCTTCTTGGAAGAGCCCCTTTTATCCAAAGTGCATTTTAGGGTGTCGCTTCAACGTTTCTGGAGACTCAAAACCAACATGCCTCAAGAACTGCATCTCAGTATTGCACAGAGTGAAAAATATTAGGAGGAAAAGCTTGTGCATTTGACCACAAGCAGCAAAGACAGATCAGAGTAAAGGTGACAATGAAAAAGCTGATCTACAAGTGTCCGACGACTGGAAAAGCACGTGTTCCCTGGCTCTTTCCCAGTCAAGCTTGGCTGCTAGCTGCACATAACTCAGCTCACCATAGCTGTGCAGTACCACCTTTTCCAAAGCCTGCAGTCACCCAGCACTGCTGCCGTGGCTTTCTAGCGCTGGCACCGAGCCCTTTTTCCGTCACTCACATCCCCAGCGCTGCCTACAGCCAAAGGGATGACTTCAGAGACTACAGTCCTCAATTCTTCTCTGAAATTAGTCAGAGGTTTCGCACAACAAACTTGCTTTGCTTCTTTCTTCTGATTCTTCAGATGTAACCTACTGCTTCGCAGGAAATCTCCAACTTTTTTCAGTGGGCTACATATGTGAACATTTCCCACAAAAGGACCTAAACTGAGTGCTTCTGAAACACAAGATTATTTACTTTTACAGCAGTCAGGGTTTATAGGCAAAGCAGTACTGCAAAGTATTCTGCCTGAATCAGAGGCTACATGGGTTAGCAGAAAACAAATGAAGAAAGCACAGCCCAGGAAGCAATGAGGCTCTCCGAGCCCAAGCTGCCCCGGCCCCGCAATACGTAAAGTGACACTTCAGTGCGTTAATCTGGGGAGTTTGCTGTGAAATGCATTGATAATGCTTTCATGAGAGCTCTTCCAGACTGTACAGGACAAGGAATTCTTTGCAGTAGTGACCATGAAGGCTAACACCCCCTCCACCCGAAGTCCTTCAGGAATTTTAAATCATTCCTCCTTTTAGCTCTGGAATCCAACACCTGAAGGCGAACAGCCAGTGCCTGCAGCTGGGCCTCAGCAGCACGACCTGTCCTCAAACAGGCTGGGGACAGATTAAAGCACCACGCAGTCACGAGAGCACTGTGGATTTTGCCAGGTGCACACACCCGAACAATAAACACCATTTGCATTTCTCTGCCAAACTCTAGACATTCATTAACTCTCCAAGAGAGACGATCATCCTGGAAGGCTCATTACACTGCACAGTGCTGTTAATTGTTCATTTCTATTCTGTTACTCAGAGCACATGAATATAGCTGAGAAAGTCATTCTCCTATCTTCCATGGCATAATTACTGCAAGTGCTATTTAAGTACTTCAGTTATTGGCTGCTTTCAGAGAAGAGAGAACATATGGCAAAAATAACACAAGAAATTCAGTTCCCCAACCAAGCTTTTCTGCACAAACATAAAAACCAAGTGAGTCAGCAATGCTGACTTCCCCCTTCTCTCTGAATTTTAACCCCTTAAAGAGGTTGTAAAGAGACCCGTAGGTCTGAGGGACGAACAAAACACCATCCACCGCCTCCCATTTAGTTTGTTCTTTTGGCTGAACTTCAAGTGAGTTTCATCATTCCTGCTGCTCACATTCATCTTTTATGTAGCAGCAAGGGCGGAAAAAAATTATTAGAAGTATGGAAAAAATGATCTAAAACTACTGATCAGCAGGAGTGCAGGCAGCTGCCGTAGCTGGAAATACGCACAACTGACCCGGTGGCTGGTGTCATCATCTGGAACAGCAGCCGCTTGTCTCAAAAGCCAAATTACTCAAAATAAACAGACACTCAAGGAAGCGATGCGGACGGAAAACCTTTCAGATGGACAAGCCCTAAAGGCAGCTTTGCACATTATGTCCCTGCTGTAGCACATGGAGACAGAAGACACACGAGGTGTCACCAAGATAAGCGTGACACTTACAGGCTGTGCGCTCACAGCCCCCCTCAGCTGCCTCCACTCTGAGCAGGCAGGGAGCACAGCGAACACCCACAATTAGTTTATTCTTCTTATTTTAAAATCAAATCCTAAGAGACACCAGCCCTGGCAGCCACACGCATCGCAGCTCCCGGGGCTGCACAAGGAGCCGGCAGCAAAGGCAGAGGGAACCAGCCCGCTGCCTTTTAGCGGCAGAGAACGGCACTTTCAGAAGTTTGAGCAACTTGGGACGAGAGGGGAAGAAAAAAAAAAAGAAAAAGGCCCCAGGGTTTACTTACTGCCAAAGGAAACAGCAAATATTAGAGATCAGAATTAATAAGTAACCCAAACGGGAGGACGGGTTTGCTCGCTGGAAGGCGCCCCGGGAGCACGAACAGCTGCCTCGTTTTTCAGCACGGACACCCAGGGGAATGCTGTTCCGCTGCACCGGCTCCGGCACACACCGGGGGAGGTGGAAGCCCCCCCGGGTCCCTTGTTTCCCCCCCCCAGCACAGCAGCGGCCGAGCTCCGGGGGAAAGGCCCGGCCCCGCCAAGCCAGACCCCGGCCCGGGGAGGGGGCACCGAGCCCAGCCGGCACACGGGGCTCCCCCCGGACACCCCCACACCCCCAACAAGGGCCCGTCCGGTTTCGCACTCGGGGGGGGAGGGGTGTTTCCCGCTCGAGCACCCTCCGCTCCCCCGCAGGGAGAGGCCTGCCCGCGGCCCGCCGCTCACCGCCCGGCGTGGTCCCGAAGACGGTGCCCCCCGGCGTGGTGCTGTAGTCGCCGGGCGGCAGCGGGGCGCCGTCGGGCAGGGCGAGGCGCTTGCCGGGGCCCGGAATGTCGCGACTCGGCGTCTGCCCCTGGCAGCAGCGGCCCGACATGGCACCGGGACCGGGGCGCTGCTGCTGCTGCTGCAGCCGCCGTGCCCGCCCTGCCCGCCGCTTCCGCCCCCGGACACGCCCCTTCCGCCGCGGGGCACGACGGGAAATAGGGTGGGGCGGGACAGGGGGCGGGGGCCGGGGGGGAACGGGGGGGGGGGTTCAGGCTGAGAAGGGGCGGGGCCTGAGCGGAGGCGGGGCGCGCCCGGGCGCACGGCGGGTCCCTGTGCCCCCCGGTCTCGTCCGCCCCCTCGGGGCACCCACCCCCTGTGCCCCCCGCTCCCGGGGGGGCGCGTTTTCCCCTGCTTCCCCACCCCTCGCCGTGCACCCAGCGCCCCGCAGTGACCCCACGGGGGGGGGATGCTGACAGCGCTGCCTCCTCCCCCCGGGGGTCCCAGCCCTCTGTCCCCCCGCCCCGGGGGTGCCCACCCGCCCCGCTTAGTGACCCCCGCCTGCCCCACGCGGGGCTGCAGTCGGGGTGGCCGCTCTGGGAGGTCCCGGGTGGTCCCGGTGTGAAAGCTGCGAGGACAGATGTCAGCCCGCCTGGGTGGCAGACCCCATCCCAAATGGCTCTGCCACCTCCGGGGGGGCTGGGAGCAAACGCGGGAGCGGCCGGGGGGGCCCACACAGCGCCCGCACACGTGTCCGGCCCCCCCACGCCGTGCCCCGGGTGGGGTGCTGGGACACACACTGAGCAGGACTGCTCCAGTCGGGCTGCCCGGGCCTCAGGGCAGTGAAAAAAATAGCTTTTTACTTAAAGCTTTATTAAATAAAACATTTAAAGAGAAGCCGAAGCACAGTTGCAGGGTGGGCTGGAGCCCCAGGCTGGGCGGGGGGAGAGCTGGGGTGGCCGGGGATGGAGCCCTGGCACAAAGCCTCTCCGAGCACCCTCGGGCAGGGCAGAGCCCGCTCCCCCCCCGCAGCACCACCCTGCTCACAAGTGTGATGAGTGCCAGCAGCTCAGCCGGACGGACAGACAGACGGAGAGAGAGAGAGAAGGGCTCCCTGAGCTTGTCAGAGGGGTGGCATAGCTGGGATGGGGGCAGACACCACCACCACCGCCCCAGCCCAGTGCTGTGCACAGGAGGCAGCCGATGCCCACGCTGACCCTGCCTCCGCTCCTTGTTCTCCTCTCCCAAGCTGCGGTACTGCTGGAAAAGCCCTTCAGCTCTTCCCTGCTCCCCCAGCAGTGACCACCGGGCTCTGCCGACCCGCACAGGGACACCAGCCCGGTGCTGGCATCTGCTGATGGCAGGGAAACAGGGAGCCAGCATGGATGCCGGCAGTATTTTAGCAGTGTTTTGGCAGTGTTGGTGAAGCATGGTGATGGCTGGGGCTGTAGCAATGACCGGCCCTTGTCCTGCCCAAACTCCCCCCATCACCCTGGCTCCAACAGATGGAGCTCGGCTGCCGCACACTGCGCTGGACCCTGGCCCGGGGCCTGCAGCCGGGCACGGCCAAACCGGCAGCACCTCGCTGCCCTCCCGCCTTCCCTCCCTGCCTCCTTCGACCCACGCTTGGCTCGGGCAACCCCGGCCGGGCAGTGCTGAGCCAGCTCCCGCGGCCCCCCGACCACTGCCCCATCCCTGGGGGGGTGAAACCTCATCCCTGCGGAGCCGTGGTCCAGCCCTGGGACACTGGGGGTCCCCGGGGGGGCTCCGAACCCTTTCTCCAAGGCAGCATCTGTGTGACCAGGGTGGGGGGCTCCTGCCAGGCTGGGGGATGGAGAGGGGCGCTTCCAGGGGTCTGCTCCCCGAGGACCCTGGGACCCCAGGCAGGCTGCGGTGTACCCTGAGGACCCCCAGGACCCCGGGCAGGCTGCGGTGCCAGGCAGGCAGCCCTTGCCCCGTGCCGGCTGCTGAATCGATTACCAGGCGCTGGGCAGGAAAATAACATATCCGGCTGTGGCGAATGACATCAGCAGTGACCCCCAACCCAGCGAGGCGTCCCACCGCTGAATAACAAGGTCCACTGCCATTTCCTCCTCCCAAAGAATGGACCATTATGGGGTCAAGGAGCTGGGGGGAGGTCAGGGTTTAAGGGCACATCCTGGCTGGGGGGGAGCAGGGGGCCACGAGCCCCCACTTCATTAGGGTGTCTGCCCTCAGTGCCCAGGGGACCCCCCGGTCAGGATGTGGGCAAGGACTGGCTCGAACAGTCAGTGTGGGGGGAAACCCTCCAGGGTGTTCAAAATCCCACAAAATGCCCTTTCTGGATGCGCCCCTTCAGGGGACTGGACCCTTTCTGTCCTGCAGAGAGGTCTTCTCCACGCAATGAGACCTGCAGGCATGTCCTCATTGGGGTGGCTCCCACATGGCACTTGGGGTGCCCAGGAGACCCCAAAATGCTGTGGCAGAGCCAGGCAGCGCGAGATGGCCAGTGCCCGTCCTGGACCAAGGATATGGATGCTCAGCTCTCACTGCCATTGCTGAGCTCTGCAGAGCTCCAACCCATTGTGGAGCACATGCTGCTCTCCAGGGCTGGCAGCGACGTCCTTCCCGCACTCTGCTGATACAATCTGCCCCGTTGGAGAGTCCTCCCCAGAATCCAGCTGGCACCGAGCGAGCTGGTCCGGGATGCACAGCCCAGAGCCCTAACAATAGCCTTTCCTCCTCATCCGTCTCTGTCTCCCATTTCCCACACAGGCTGGAGATTAAAAAAAAAAGCAAGAAGAAAGAAAGGGGAAACTACCTGGACCCAGGGCCAGGGAACAACTAGCCCAGGGCAATAAATCAGTGATGCCTTGGGGAGGCAGGACCCTTGTGCCGCCTGTTGCTGGGGTGTCCGGCATTTCTCTGCGGTTCTGTGCATGGGGACGGCATCGACAGCCGCCGAGAAAAGAGATGAAGGAGGATGTGGGGACCCCAGCCCCGCCACGGCACCGCTGTCCCCACGTCTGCCGGAGCTCGGTGCTCCCGGCAGCACACAAGGGACCAGGGATGCTCCAGGCTGGGGGGTTCATGAGAAGCCCCCCATCTGCCAGCTCTGCTGCCCTGGTTCTGCCCCTCCTGCGCCGGCAAGCAGGGAGGAGGCGTGAGCCCCAGTGTTCGCCTGCCCACGCCACCAGCCCCCACCGGTTACAGTATGTTCATTTCTAGGGCGTTTTATCTGCCCTTTCCCTGGGCAGCTAATAGGGAAAGGGCTGGAAAGCCCTTCGTCATCCTCATGTGATAGCAGGTTATCGCCTTATTGCCTTCTAAATCGGGAGCAGAAGTGCTTCTCGTAGGTGTCCGTCCCTTTGTCCGCTCACCAGCAATTGCGCTGTCTTTGCCACTGACCTGATTTAAACCACTGTCAGCTGAGCAGCGTTGGCCTTTTGTAAAGCACTCGCTCCCCTTGCAGGTTCTCAGGGAGGGAAATCTGCCCGTGGCTCTTGGAAAACACGTCTTATAAGTCACGAAATACTGAAGTTTGCATCGCATGCACAATGGCCGGGGGCTGCCACGGGGCAGAGCCCCCTTCTCTCCTGTGCTGCGGCCCCCGGCGTGAGAGCGGCCCCCGGGGAAGGGGGCGAGGGGCAGTTCCTGCCCATCCCCGGGCTATCGCCGGCGGCACTTCCACCAATACGAACCGGGCTGCTGATTACAGGAGGGTTTGCTGCAGACAGGAAGAAAATAAACCAAGGGGAGGATAAACTTCTGCATGGTGGGCAGCGGGGGCTGGCGGCTTTCGTCTCGCCCCATCCGTCATCTCCCCGTCTGCGTGGATCCCGCGTGGGAAGGCTCCTCTCCAGCCCAACGCTTCACCCCGGCTCTCCTGTGGCCGGGAAACCCACCTCCAGCCCCACGCAGGACGGGGTGATGGTGGGGCCCTGGGTGCTGCTGCCCACCGCAGTGACCCCCCGGCGAGGATGTCCCTGTGCCGCGGCATTTCCACCCCATCCGTGTTTACATTCCCCTCCGATTGCCGGCGGAGATAACGACAAACCCATATCCACTTTGCCCGCCCAAGGGCTGTTTGTGCAGATAAAAGTTGCCCCTGGTAAACAACCCCATCCTGCCGTGGGAAGCGCACCTCCGCCCTGCCCGCAGCCCTCGGGCAGGAAAACCCTCGCCAGGGCTCGGGGGGGACCGTGGCCCCCAGTGTCCCTGTCCCCTGGGTGCGGGTCGGGGCTGGCACTTGCTCTGGGTGCTCAGCACCCCAAAATGTACCTTCTTGCCGCTTGGTTCATGCTCTTGCAAAGGAAATTTGGCGGAGGCAGGGATGCCCCTGTGGGCTGACATGGCATGGGCACACGGCTGGCACCACTGTCTCGCACCAGCCATGGCCGCAGCGAGCTCTGCCCCGGACCGAGGGGCTGCGGAGACCCTCCTGCACCCGGGGCTGGGGCTCTCCGGCTGCTTGCGGGGGAAAAGCCCGGCAGAAACGACTGCAGGGGGAGGGAAATGGAGCAGGGAGAGCAAATGGCACCGAGTCAGACTCCCGGGAGCTGGGATGCATCTCTGGATCGGGAGGAAAACTTCTGCCCGTCAACCCCACGCTCACATCCGCACCCTTTGCACAGCACCGGCATCCCCCTGCCACGTGCCGGCGGCTGCATTTGCCCCTTCCCGCACGTGCCGGCTGGCTCCAGCCTGCTCCGTAGATGGGGCTGGAAGCCGTCCTGGAGATGGAAAGCACCCGTGAGCCATCTGCCTGCCCTTCGGTACGGATCCTGCGCTCTTCCCCGGGGCGGACGCGGGCGAGAGGCAGCGCGGTCAGGCAGGCTGCGGGGAGGACGCAGCGCCCCACGCAGCCACCCCGGCCGTGGGGTCGAGCACCCGGAGCCCCCTCGCTCACGCTTCAGGTCACTTCTGGGAGCCGACAGGTCCATGTGCCAGTAAGGCAAAAAAAAATATTCGTTTGGACCTTTCCTGACCTCAGAGTGGCTCGGAGCCTCCGCCAGCCCGGCAGCTCCTGCTGGCAGGCTCCCCGCTCTTACAACACCCTGCCCTGCCCAGGGCAGCCACCGCTGCCCGTCGCAACCACAGAAATGCCCGGGATGGGGAAAGGTTTTCATTCCCCGCCTGCACTGAGCATAACCTGCCCTCGGCCGCCGTGCCGCATCCCGCGTGAACCGGGATGCTCGGGCAGGTCTGCCGCGGGCGGTGGGGCTGGGCTGCCAGCGCCGGCTCTGCCTTCCCCTCAAAGTCGGGGTTTGGAAACCGGCTCAGCCTCTGCCTCCTCCTCCTCCTCCTCACCCCCACCTCCCTGGTGCTTTCACCGCAGCTGCAGGACCTCCCCGTTCGCCTTCTCGTCTCTCCCCACCGAACAAGCAGCTGCTTGCGGTGGTTATTGCATAAGGGTAAAAGCTGAGCGCCGGGTGTGATGTGAGCTGTGTGCGGATGGAAACAGCCGCCCGCGCGGTACACCGAGAGGCACCGCCAGCTTCAACCGCTGTGGGTGCTGGAGCCGGGCTGGGAGCGAGCCGGGCTGTGAAATGGCTCTGGGCAGCCAGGAGGGTGCCTGGAGCTGTGAAATCTTGCTCAGCTCCCAGTCCAGGGGCAGGAGGTTCGCCTGCCAGGGCAGAGGGACCCAGAGCCCCTCGGAGCCCTGGGGGTCTCCATCGCGGTGGGCTGGGCAAGGGGACAGGGGGCTGGGGCAGCCCCTTCTCCCAGCGGCCGGACAGGAGCTCTGGGACGCAGCCGGCGGGGAGGAACCTTTTCCCCATTTGCTTCCCTCAAGAAGGAGGTTTCTGAGAAACACCAGGGAGGCAGGAGGAATGCATGGGTTAAAAATAGCCGCCATGGCATGGGAGCCACCCTTGCCCATGGCCATTGCCAGAGGGGAAGCACCTGACCTCCTCCTCCTCCTCCATGATGTTGTTGTTGTTGTTGTTGTTTTCCCACCCTACAAACATCGTGGGCTGGAAGCAAACTCAGCCCAGGGGCTGCGCCAGCAGGGCTGAGCCCTTGCGTGGGCTCAACGGGTGCGGGGTCAGGCCCAGGAGGGGACCGGAGCACTGGGATGCGGGGATGTTGGTAGGCGATGGGGGTAGAGTTTGGAGCTTCAGCGGACGGTGCCCGGGGCAGGGAAAGGGCAGAGGAGGCACAGGGGGATGCACCGCCGGAGGCTTCTCTTTTCCTCGGAAACCTCTGTCTGAAAGCACAGCTACTCTCAGAGGGTATTTTTGTTGCTGACATTTTTTCACGACAGTTTCCACACTTTTTGTGAAATCCGTACCAATGTTATTGCAAACTTCTCCCTCCTCCACCCCCACCCCGTTTTTCTTTAGCAATAGCCGCAGGAAAACCAGAAACGATGGAGAAGGGGTTGTGAAAATGTCTGTAGAGCCTTTGCAGATCCCGGGAGCAGCACAAGGACTCTCGCTTCTCCCGGTACCTGCGGCTGGAGGGAGAAGGGAATTGTCGGAAACGAAACCCTGCTGTGAGCTGTTCGAAAAAGACAGAAATTGGGAATAACTGCCCACAGGCTCTGCTCCTGCTGCTGCCGCGGGCTCTCCCTGCCGCAACACGGGAAAGAAAACAGCTTTATTATGATTTTTTTTTTTTTTTAAAATCTGAAAACATAATTGCACAGGGATTTGGGGGGCAGGAGAAGGACCTGAGATTGCTTTAGTGTAGCCTTTGACACTGGCTGGGTTTCAGGATCTCGGTGCCCCTTTCCCTAATTCTCACAACGCTGCCATAGCCTCGGGGAGAGCCGCAGCCCCAGGATGGTGAGCGGCCTCGGGGCTGCCCGCTCCGGGCAGGGCAGGATCGGCCCCAGCAGCGAGACCCGTGCCTCCATCTCCTCTCCGGTGGGAAGCGATGCTGCTCACCGACGTGGGGGGTGACAAACTGCGTTCACCATGCCAGCTTTCCCACCCCTCCAGCCCCATCTGCCCTCCCAAAGCCACCCGGGGGGGGTCCCTCGACCAAAGCTGTGTGTCCGTAGAGCAAACCACTGTGGGAACGGGCTAATAAACAGCGAATCGAGTGACCTCAGCCCTGCCTGCGCAGGCAGCCAGCAGCGGGCTTTGACCTTCTCGGTACCCAGGGTACACTCTGCCTCTTTCATCATTATCGATGCATTTGCTCCCAGGAGCTCCGCTTGGAAAACAGGATGTGAGCGTGTGAGATGGCCGCTCGCCCTCCCAAATACGTGGGAGCTCGGAGCCTGCCGGGATGCTCCCGTCCCCGCCGCTGCTGCCCCAAACCGGGACGGCAGCGCCGGGGTGGCACCGGGATTACCCACCCCGTGCTCTGCCGGGGGCTGCGCTAGGGCAGCAATGGGGTCGAAGGAGCTATGAGACTTGGGGTTGGTTTTACGCTGCCCTAGATGCAAAGCACAAAGCGTCTGCTGAAACCCCCACAAAGGCGCGCTATATGCTGCCCCGCGAAGGGAAACATGTTTCCCTGTGCAGGTACAGTGGGATATTGAGCATGCCTTGACCACCCCTACAGCCAGCAGCTCGCATGAGAGTCAGTGAAACCGCGCATTTTTATTGTTTTGTATTGTTCTGACACAGAGAATTTTTCCCTTCCTGCCACTGCCCGTGCCCGAGCCCCGGCTGATGCGATGCTGCGGCTCCCAGAGCTGCGCTTGCATTTACCAGGGAAGGGGAGTTTATATAGAGCCGAGAGTTTATGTACAGCTTCCTCCAGCCTTCCTGGGACAGGCAGTACCCAGCGGGTTAAAGCTTCATCACAGCGTGTTTATGTGCTGACAAGGAAACATGATGACAGATAATCCCAAACAACTTCAAAGCGAGATTCGTGAATCCGATATGGAAACTATTCCTGAAGTCTCAGTGCCGAGAGCCCCAGACTAATTACCGCTGCCGACATTAAAGGCAGAGCGGGACCCGTTGCCAAAAGCCCAGCGCCTGGCCTGGCCCCGTGCCCACCCCGCCGAACCCCGGGCTCCCTCCGGGCGGCTAACGGGAGTTTGGGGTAAAACGATGCTCCTTGAGCAGCTCTTGCTTAGGCGGAGGGTAGAGCATCGCACAGTCCTCACCGACCTCCTGCACTGTCCCCTGGTGTCCCCCGTGTCCCTGGGTGTGTGGGCAGGGGCAGGACAGCCCCGTCGCGCCCCTGGGCGATGCCAGCCCACCCGGCAGGAGGGGGTTAATGCTGAGCATCCGCCTGGGAGGCATTTAGGGATGCGGGAGGGAGGAATGACAGAGGCTGGGGAGGTGGTGGGACCCTGGTGGCAGTCAGCACCACGGTAGGCAGCCTTGCAGGGGCTGGTGGCTTGCTCTGGAGCAGGTAGTGACATGGTGCATGGCTTTGTGCCATGGATGGCTCCGAGCCCCGGTGGGTTTGGTGCAGAGGGGATGTCTCATCAGCCCCACACGGCATTGCAGGGTGGTGTGGGTCCGTGGGGTCTCTGGGCAGGGCTTGCTCAGGGCTCTTGTGCAGATGGGGATGCTGTGGGGTCCTGGGCTGGTGGGACTTACGTGATGTGGATTGGCAGCTCTCAGCATAGAATCACAGAATGGTTTAGGCTGGAAGGGACCTCGAAGATCATTGAGTTCCAACCCCCTGCCTGCAGAGCCTGAGCCTGCTGCCCTGTACCTGCCTGGGTGCTTCCCTGAGAGTTTCCATGAGTAAATCATATCTCAAAGCTCTGGAGAGGCCACTCAGGCTGCTCTGGCTGGGGCAGGAGGAAGGGTACCGTCACATTCCTAGACCATGTGTGGTTTCCTGGGAAGACCTATTTTGGAAGCACGGTGGGGGAATGAGCGCGGATGAGGCCGTAGGGATGTGGTGCCCATCCCAGAGGTGCTGGGGCTCACAGCTCTCCCAGGCTGCGGTGGTGAACGTCTCTGGCTGCCCTTGCCCTTTGCTCTGGGCTGGGGACTTGCGCCAGCACAGCTCTGGCTCTGAATTCCATGGACGGGCAACGCTTTGCAACACAAGCCTGGCTCAAGAGGGGCTCTGGCACGGGCTCTTACTGGTGCAAAGCTGAACAGCATCTCTCTGGGTGCAGTGGTGCCTCTCCCCAGCTCCGCTCCCTGCACCGGGGAATCCCGCTCCAGGGAAGGGCTGGGGGCGGACAGTCAAAAACTGTTCTCAAATGTTCTGTCGGCAGTTTCAGTGCAATCGCTTGCTGCACTGGGTTTGCTTCCTGACCCTCTGCCGCCATGGGGAACCTGAGGAAAGCTGAACCAAAGGGGAGAGCAGGGAGACCCCGGGGAGAGGGGGATGCCTGTGTCCCTGCCGTCGGTGTGCCTGCAGCGCTGATGGCAGTGAGCAGCGATGCCGCTGGGACTCCTGCCGTGTGCTGGGTTTTATCACTTGTCCTGTAACGGCGAGTATGCAAACAGCGTGCCAGGGGAGAGACAGCAAGAGTTCCCAGCTATAAAAAGCTTTTGTTTTATCCTGGTGTGGCATCAGCCCGGCTCAGCCTTGGCAGAGTCGGAATGTGCTGCCTTTAGTGATGCTGGGAGGCAAAGCTGGCGCTTGCCTCTTGCTGCCCCATCTCTCCTCTCCTCCCACCGAGCCTCAGCCCCTGCTCGGTGCCCGCCTGCCCTCTCCGGGCCCAGCCAGCTTTAGTGAGCTTGCAGATGCAATTATGAGTCGAACATGAGGGACAGAGGATTAAAACTGCGCTTAATACCTGAGGTGGCGGGTCACGGGAGCTTGGGCAGGGATCTGATAGCCGGTACCCTGCTCCCTGCCAGCTGCCGCTGCACAGGCTCGTGCACCCCTTGCCCAGGCTGGAGTCACCCCTTGGGCAGATGGAAACGATCCGTCCTGCCCTGGCCGGGCTCATCCCAGTGCGTATCCGCACAGGCACGCTGGGGTTCCTCTGGTTTGGACGAGGTCTGGCTCTCCGGTTTGCAGGTGACAGGGTCAGCTCTGCCACGGCTCTGGCTCGCTTCGCAGCCCCGAGGCAGGCTGCAGCGCTGACGCTGCGACCGACGCCAGCCCGTCACCCCTCGGAGTGCGTTGCCCTTCCCCTAAGCGGGCTGGAGCCAGAGCTCACGTCTGCCAAGCTCCTGCAGCCGTCACAAGCTCCCCTCTATCTGCTAAATGCCAGGCGCTGATTTATCCGCTTTCCATGTCTGGGATCATGCCTCACCCGCGCCCTCGGTGAGGGGGATTAGCAGAACCAGAGCCATATGTGTGAACCTGAAGCACTTAATTAGGATGTTGTGTGCATGCAGCCTGGCTGGGGTGGATAAGGCTGTGGGACGGGGATTAAGCAGTGCAGGGACTTCACATCCACTTAAGCAGGAGTGCCAGCGAGCGAAAACTTTAAGATCAGGGAGGGCAATTTACACCTGAGACAGGCTGAGGACGCCAGCGCTGGCCAAGGCAGGTTCCCCTGGCCCTGCACAGGGGGCTACGCCGGTGCACCAGCTGCAGAAAGGTGGGCTTGTGTCCAGCTGTCTCTGAACGATCCCAGTTTTTTTTCCCTGGGAATCTCCAAAAGCATATTTGAGCTCCTTGCGGGAGGAAGCCCCTGCTCCGTCCTCCCCTGGTCCAAAGGACGGTTCCTGCTCCCTGCCAGGGCAGCGCTGGGGGAGCATGGGGGAGCCTGACAGTGCAGGTGGGTACGCAGCCCCTTGCCCTCAGCGTTGCCTTGGGAGGAATCTGGGACCTTGCGGGCTTGTGGCTCTGGTGCTCGGCTCTGTCTGCAGGGGAAATGCCCTGTGATGAGGCATCCTCCAGGAGCTGCTAACCCCCCTCTGCAAAGGGCTCCATAGGTGCTACTTCTTGGGCCATCTCGCCCCTCTGACTCCACGACCAGGCAGACCCTGTGTCCCCTCGGATCTCTCTGGGACCAGCTCCGACATCTGTTTCCTCCCTCCAAACACATCCGTGGGCTCCATGGGCGAGGAGAGCCGCGCTGCTCGTTCCCTGCATCCCAGCTCTCCCCGAGCAGGGATCTTCCCTAATCCACCCTGACTCTCCCTCTATGTACAAAGAAGTATTTTTAAATATCCATTGTTTATTCTGTAGCAACAGCCAAAGGAGCTGCTCTGATCCATGGCATAAACATATTTTCCCAGAGTTTTTTAAACAGCCACTTGACCCACTGGGCAGCGCTCCCCCCTAGGGTCTCCCTGGGGCCGGCTCTGCCTCCCCCTGCCCGCGGTGGCTGCGCAGGTGGGGAGCTGGGCCAGCGTTTCTGGCCGGTGGCAGGGACGGGCCAGGGGAGAGGATGCTTTCCTGCTGCCTCAGCCCTGGGCTGGAGGGCGCAGCCGGGGTCTGCAGCACCGCAGGGGCGTGGGGTGAGGCTGTGGAGCAGAGGGGATGGGGGTCAGGGCTGTGCGAGATGCAGCATCGCTGTGCTTCAGCTTTTCCAGCTGTAAAACTGGGACAAAGATACCGAGCCGCGTTACTTCCCCTGCCTTGATGAAATGCCTGGGACTCTCCCTTCCTCTCCCCAGTCGAGTCGGCTCCCTGGGAAGGGAGGAGGGCTCCGAGCTCTCCTGGCTGGGAGTGGGAGGAAAAGTCTCATTTAAGTGCCAGAGAGAAGACTTCAGAACATCAGAAGTGGTGTTTCGGATGCCTGCTTCAGCACATCAAGGAAGCCTGGCCGTTTGTCCCGCCGTGGGCAGTGTGTCTGTTACTCACTTTGAACGTGGTGGGAACGCTCCTCTCCAGGGCAGGGTGGTGTGGAGATGGTCTGAACACGCCATGAAGGTCCATCTGTGGGAGGACACACTGTAAAGCCCCCGGGGCTGAGTCCTGCAGCCCTTTCGGTGCCCAGGAGCCAGCGCAGAGCCCAGCTCTGCCACGTGGGAGCACGCTGGGCTGATGGGGGAGCAGAGGGGAGGATGGGGAGCACAGGGGAGGATGGAGAGCCACCAGCCCCCGGTCACCCAGCAGGGTCCTGTCAGACCCGGGCATCCTGCGCCCGTGCTCCATCTCTGCCAGCTCCATAGAGCCAAGCGCAACACCCTCGTTATCCATGGACGTTCCCACAGATGCTCTCGCTTTATTTTTCAGACACAAACTCCAGCTGCAACTTCATGTGCCGACACATGCGGGAGTTGCACATGCAGCCACGTTAAAAAGACGGTGACTTTCCTGTGTGCATCTTGCTTGTGCCATGTGTCCTTCCAGCGGAGGGACAAATCACCCTCTAAATAGCAAGTCCAGGGCTCGGTCCAACCCAGCAATTAATGCCAGAGCTGGGAGCTAAAAAGGGTTGCATCAAGCCCTCATCTGACTGCTTTGAAAAACCAAAACAGTCTTGTAAAGATCAAGCTTGTAAAAACGGGACTCTGTTTTGCTAGCTCATGAATGGGAAGAAATGCCAACTGGATAATTTTTTACACATATCTTTTTTCCTCTTTGTCAACATTCCCCCATTTGGCTGAAACTTCAAAATGCCATATTTGGAGAGCGCCCGTCTTAGAAGTTCCAGTATTTGTATAAATAGCTGATAGTGAAAAAATTACCCGTTCTGGAGTCTGCCCAGGAGCCTACAGGAGGAGCGGAGCTGGGGGCAGCGATGGGGCAGAGGCTGCTGGGGCTCTGGAGCCGCCCAGTGCCTTCCAGTCTGACGTGGCTCCCTGCTGCCATGTGTGAGTGGAGAAGGAAACGCGGGTGGGGGTCTCCAGAACACCAGCACCCTCTCGAGAGCAGGAAGGGGAGCAGCAAAGGTCTGCCCCTTCTCCTCCCTCAGCTGGGCAGGGGGCTTGGGCAATAAATGTGTAAGTGAAATAGTGGCTGTGAGACGCCCTGGATGTCATCTTTTGGAGTGGGGCTGTCACCTTGCCATCCCTCTGCTGATGTGGAGGGGACAGGGGTGTCATTGTCCCCACCAGGGACAGCCTGTCCTGCCCAGGGAGAGCCTGAGCACGGTGAGGGGCGTACAGAGAGGGGCCACGGTGAGGGGCTCCTAGCAAAGTCCTGGGGTGCAGGGCGAGGAGTTTAGAGCAAGGGGCGCAGGGGGAGATGCTGAGGTGCGTGGAGAAGGAGCCGGGGACATGGTGAGGGGTGCGGGGCGAGGGGTGCACAGAGGAGGACCGGTGCGTGGAGAAAGAGAAGGACGGACGGCGTGGGACCGGGGCGCCGGGCGAGGGACCGGGGTGCGCGGTGGGGATGCCGGGGGGGAGCGGGGCGGGCCGGGGGGTGCCCGGCCGGGTGGGGGAGGCGGTGCCGCAGCCCTCTCTCCTTTCATTGATCTCCGGAGCGGGGCAGCCCGGGGCCGCCCCGAGCCTTTAAAGGCTCCTCCTCCCGGCAGCGGTCCGGGGAGCGGCGCGGAGGGGAGCCCGGCCCCGCTGCAGCCCCGCCGGTCCGCCCCGAGGGCTGCTGCGGGCTCCGGCGGCCGCGGGCAGCGCGGCGGGGGCTCCGGGCCGGGGTGCGCGGGGAGGGAGCGGGGGTGCCCCCCAGCCCGGCCGAGATGACCCCCCTGCCCGCGGGCAACGGCAGCGCCTGGGGGGCGGCAGCGCTGGGCAGCGGCAGCAACTGCAGCGGGGCGGCCAGTCTGAGCAGGCAGTGGGCGGTGGGGGCCGCCCTGAGCCTCACCGTGCTGGTCATCGTGGCCGGCAACTTGCTGGTCATCGTGGCCATCGCCAAGACACCGCGGCTGCAGACCATGACCAACGTCTTCGTCACCTCGCTGGCTTGCGCCGACCTCATCATGGGCTTGCTGGTGGTGCCGCCGGGGGCCACCATCCTGCTGAGCGGCCACTGGCCCTACGGGACAATGGTGTGTGAGCTGTGGACCTCGCTGGATGTGCTGTGTGTCACAGCCAGCATCGAGACGCTGTGCGCCATCGCCGTGGATCGTTACCTCGCCATCACGTCGCCGCTGCAGTACGAGGCACTGGTGACCAAGGGCAGGGCACGGGCCGTGGTGTGCCTGGTGTGGGCCATCTCTGCCTTCATCTCCTTCCTGCCCATCATGAACCACTGGTGGCGGGACGGGGCCGACGAGCAGGCGGTGCGCTGCTACGACGACCCACGCTGCTGCGACTTTGTCACCAACATGACCTACGCCATCATCTCCTCCACCATCTCCTTCTATGTGCCCCTGCTTGTCATGATCTTCGTCTACGTCCGTGTCTTCGCTGTGGCCACACGGCACGTCCAGCTCATCGGCAAGGACAAGGTGAGGTTCCTGCAGGACCCCCCCAGCCCCAGCTCCAGGAGCGGCCGGCGGAGACGACCGTCCCGTCTGCTGGCCATTAAGGAGCACAAGGCACTCAAGACCCTGGGCATCATCATGGGCACCTTCACGCTCTGCTGGCTGCCCTTCTTCGTGGCCAACATCATCAAGGTCTTCTGCCGGCCACTGGTGCCGGATCAGCTCTTCCTCTTCCTCAACTGGTTGGGCTACGTCAACTCAGCCTTCAACCCCATCATCTACTGCCGCAGCCCCGACTTCAGGAGCGCCTTCCGCAAGCTGCTGTGCTGCCCGCGCCGCGCCGACCGCCGGCTCCACGCCGTCTCGCAGGACCTGCAGCGCTGCCCCTGTGCCTTCAGCCCCCGGGGGGGCCCCTCGGAGGACAGCAAGGTGGCGGCCCCCGGGCACCCCGGGGAGGACGGCGAGGCGCAGGGCAGCAGCAGCAGCAGCAGCCACTGCAGCAGCCAGACGGAGGAGACCAGCCTGTCCCAGGGCAGCGGCCACCGGCAGCGGCCCCTGGGCGAGTCCCGGCCGCAGGGCACCCAGAGCACGCTGTGCTCGCAGCTTGACGAGTAGGTACCCGTGGGCGCTTGCTCGGGGGCCGCTGGGGGACCAGACCTTTGGGGTGCGACCAGGGGGGCTGTCGATGGGGGGGCCGTGGTGGGATGGCACAGCACAGAGCCAGAGGGAAGGCAGACCCTGGAGCCGTGGGGCAGGCAGTGCCTGGGGTGTGTGGGAGAGGTGCTGGGGTGCAGGGCTGGGAACGGCTGCCCTCTGCTTTTAGGTTCTCCTAAAACCCTGTCCCCCCTCACTGGGCTGCAAAACTGGGGTCCCAGCCCAGTCCCACCTTGTCCCTTCCTTGGAAGCCCCCCAGCCCCCCAGGACAGGGTCTGCTGTCCCTGGGTAAAGAAAACGCTGGCGTTGAATAGGGAAGCAAAGCAGCTGAACAGGGACATGTCCCAGAGCCTGGGATTTGCCCCCTTCTCCCCCCGCTCCCACTTTCTGCTGTTAAAGAAGGGAAACGCGGGGACCCCCTCTGCGGCAGGGCAGCCAGGGGGTCGCTGTCTCCAGCCTGGGCTCTGTGGGTCTCTTTGCCCTCTGACAGAGTGCAATTCTGGGAAGGGAATTTATTTCTTCTGACTCCGTCCCTCGCTGCCGTCAGCCCTGCGGACAGAGATGGGCTTCCCGGAGCCGGCAGCCCTGTGCCAGGGCAGAGGGCTGGCAGCGCTGCCTGTGCTGGGGCTCTGCCCTGCCACCCCGCTGCCTGCGCCCTTACGGGGATTTACACCTCCTTCTCCAAATTACAGGGTGGGTTTTTTTTCCCGAGTTTTTTATTACTATGACAAAATTTGAATATTGCGGCTCCCGTGGATTTTAACAAGTTTCCTCTGGTCCAAAACCCCTCCTTGTCACCCGAAGGCAGGAGAGGTTCCTGCCAGCACTCGCAGGCAGAGCTGCTGTCAGCAGACGTGTGCAGCAAGAGGTGCTGGAAAGTGTTTTCTGAAGTCACGTCATTCTGGGGAAGGATTCATCCATCCTAGGAACAGGGGACGGTACATTGTGGGAAAAGTTTGGGCTCTTCACGCACCGTGCTCTCCTGTTTAAGGTTTGCCGGCAGAGAGACGCCAGCGGGTCCTTCCATCTGACTGGGAGCAGCCGAGAGCCGGGAAGAGAGTGAGTGCGTTTCCCCTCGGCCAGCGCTGCAGCGGGGTCGGGGCGATCATCCCTCGCGGCGTCTCCTCTGCCCGCGTTGGCCGCTGCCTTCCCTGGGGGAGCCGCAGCCTTTGGCCGGCCCGCAGGCAGCTGCCCGCTTTCGGGCACGTGAGCCTGGCGTCAGCCCGGCCGTCTGCTGACACCTCCCCGCCTGCCCCGCGATGCTTTAACCCGCGTTGGCTGACGGGCTGCTGGAGCTCCAGACCTTACGCACGGTGCTTTGTGCCCGGCTCCAGTCCCGGATGCCCCTCCGTGCCCGCTGCTCCCCCCTCTCCCGGGGCGGTGGCTTTGGGTCCCTGTCCCTATGCAGCTGCGAGGGTTGAGCCCGGTGGGTGATGCTGCATCACATCCCACCCTCCTCTTGCAGGGCCGGGCGTTGCGAAGGGGACGGAGGAGCGGCGCTGGGGGCGACGGCGCTGGGAGGACCCTCCGGTGCACACACCGACCCGCAGTGGAGAGGGGCTCTCCCTCGGGAGCGCTCGCGGTCACAGCAGGGTCCGAGGAGCCGGCTCCTCTGTGCCGTTGATGCTGGAGAGCTGGAGCCAGCTGGGAAGAAGCTCCCAAGCCGCTCGCCAAGAGGCAGCGCAGCCTCGGGAATGTGCCTGCACTCCCTGTGCAGACGGGGGACGAGCTCCCACCCCGGGAGTGCTTCTGGCGTGGCTGGCATCGGGATGCGGTGGCCAGTGGCTCTGCTCTCCCAAAGGACCCGGTCGTCCCGGGCTCAGCCGGGTTTCGCACAGCCGGCCAAGAAGGGGAGAAGAGCCTCCTGCAGGCACGAGCCCTTTCCAGGATCTCCACTCCGCAGCCGCGGCATTCCCAGGGCTGGGCGCGATGCCGGGAGCCTCAGCAATACCTTTAGCAAAGGAAAAGCACAGGGGAGCTCTGAGCAGGGGGGACTGGGCAAAAAAATGTGAATTATGCTCTTGTCAAATCTCCTCCTGTTTCTCCCTCTCCTTTCGGGGCAGACGTCCCGGTTTCCGTGCCCTTCAGGGATCGGGGGGTTGTTTAGATGGAGCCGGAGGAGCAGCAGCGGGGTCAGGCAGGGAGTGCGGTAGGAGGGGGGTTTTCATCCCGAGGCCCCTGCGTGGTCGGGGTACGTAGGGCAGTGGGGTGAGGGCAGGGGGGTGATTCGCTCTGGCTTTAAAACCGATTTGTGCTGCCAGCGTGGTGGGGAGCGGCGGCAGGGCCAGTCCCGCTCCGCCGTGCAGGCTGCGGCGCGAGCAGAGCTCGGGGCGTGCGTATGACTTTTGGGGATGATGTTGATTGTAAATATGTCGCGGTGACTGTAAAGTTTTCATCCTGTTTTGTCCCGTCCCCCCTCCCGTGTGAAATAAACCCTCGAAACTCTGCAATGCCTTTGAATCTGTGCCGAGCAGAGGGATGCTGCTTCCACCTGCCCTTCCCGAGGGGCTGCCCGAGGCTCGGGGGTGCGCGTCCCCCCCTCGGGCTGCCGGGGCTGAGGCGGGCAGGCAGGGAAAGGCTGTGCTCGGAGCGTGCCATGGGGCCAGTCCCAGCCCTGCCACGTCTCCCCGCACCCTGAAAGGGCAGGCAGAGCTGTCCCTCCCCAGGGCCAGGCACAGCCCTGTGCCCCCCAGGGGAGCTTTGTGTCCCCCGGGGGTTTGCCAGCGTGGGAGCGCACCAGAAAGAAGGCACCGCCCTCCCACCAGAGTTTGGGAGTTTTTTACCACTGTGAACTTTTGCCTGGGAGAGGCAGAGAGCCCCACGCCGGGATGATGCTCGGGGCACCCCCTGCACCCACAGGTCCCCAAGCTGTCCTGGCCACCGGGAGCCCGTGCGGAGTGGCCCAGTGCCACCTCCTGGTGCTGGGGAAGTCCCAGCTCCCACACGGAGCCTGCGGGGTCCGGCTGCAGCCCCAGGGACCGGGGTGCCGGGGGTGTCCCCTGCTGGGATCCTCCCTTGGCACGTTTTGCTTTTAATACCCAGCAAGCATGAAATCACTAAATAAAGAGAAAAACGCAGCTCTCGGTGACCGTTTCCGTTTTAGAGCTTCAGACTCGCCTGGGTGGCTCTGAGAGCTCTCGGGGGGCTGGTCTCTGGTCCCTGCAGCTGACCCCAAGCACAAGGAGGTCCTGCGTGTCCCCCAGCCCCCCCATGGCCTCATCCTCCCTGGGGTGCCCTTGGTGACCTGCTGAGGGGACACAGTCCGACACCAGCCCAGGAGCTGCTCATTAGCCCCCCAAGAACCACTGTGTTAATGAGTAACTTCCCAAACAGCGGGCAGCCCGGGGTGGGGGGTGTCCCAGGGAGGGGGGGGGGAGGCTAGTGTCCTCATCTCTAATCAAGCTAAAGTTGGCTCAGACGGGTTTCCTCATTTGCTGTAAGTCCTTCTGTGGTGATGAGGGGGTGGTGGGTGCATTGGTGCCACCTGCCCCCC